>SKCR01015567.1:0-125576 GCA_019454045.1 Zanthoxylum bungeanum
CTACCTCATTGAGCATAGCCATTAACTCTCCAAGAGTTTTCTCTTGGTTCATTATGAACCCGCCCCAGCATTCATTCAGAGACTATGAAATCAAATCTATGGAAGTCTCGGCCTCATAGGTAATGCCCAGTTAACCTAGCTGTTCGATGTCAGCAATCATCTGCGACACCTAGTGCTCGACAGATATACCTTCTGACATACGCAAGCGAAAAAGCTTCTATTAAGATATAAGGTTAGATCTATGAAGATCCTTTAATTTCATCATCATAGTATAAAGATCTAATCCTTAGTTCTGACGATGAAATTAAGGAGTCTTTGCGGCAAGCATATCGGATTGAGCACTAAAGTTATCATCACGATGAGTCTTCCTAAGCTCATGCTCTACTATTTGCTCAACTCCGGGCTTAGGCCTGAAAGGTTTCTCTATTACATAGAGTAACTTCTCAGCTCCCAGAACTATCTTGAGATTCATTTCCCAATCTGGAAAATTGTGCTGTTAAAGACATTTTCACCTATGATTATGTCCCTTAACGCTAATCTTTCAGTCATCTTGATTGTTATAGTCTAACTATCCAATCAACGATTTTGGGTACACTCAAAATATAATGGTTACTATAGTCCAATTATATAACCAACTGCAAGTTGAGTAATAATGTGATGTACAGTCTAACTGTTCAAAGAAAGCAATATTTAATATTAGTCCAACTAATATATTTATAACAACGATAAATAAAATAAAAGAGCGCGTGTTGGCAAGTATCTAAACGAAATTACAAATTTAATACTTGCCTCCCACTATTTTTCGGCGAGCCTCTAACCCTCTGTGGAGTACTCGGGAAACCTAGTTTCCTAGTGGGCTAGAATCCAGTTAAATAACATATAACCTTGAATTTGGCCAACAAGCTGTACGAAACTTAACTAGGTAGATCTCTAAGATCAAATGAATCTCATCCAATTCATAGATCCAGTAGGTAGACCTTCAAGTTCGAAACATATATCCAATATATGTAAATATATCCATTATATTTCCTAACATTTTTCCTCTGAATCAACTAAGCATTCGCTTTAGCTCAACAAGCTTAACGATTCTAGTTAAGCGAGACCCATTGACAGTGGGAAAGCTTCATAATTGAGGTCGATGAACAAGAAGTGACCTTGACTTTGGCCAACAAATCACAACTTGCCCAAGACGTACGATCTGGAACAAAGATTTCGTGATACAAACACATTCGCGATGGACAAAGGTCTTGACTTTGGCCAAAAAACCAATGCCAATCTTGGATCTTAAGAGACAATCACTCAATGGAAGGAAAAAAATGCTTAATATAAAATGAGGGTTTTTGTCACGATTTGGCAAATAATTTATTATCTTTAATTAGGTCTCATTATACACCCTTAAGCATGCATTCTAAAAGCATAATAAGGAGCGAATAAAATAATACTGATATTCGGATGAATATATAACAAACTTTGTTCCTAGAACAAATCTCTCAATTTCCTCTCTCCCGCTAGCACTATTCATACTTCTACCCAATAACATAATACTTCTAAAGAAACCTCATTTACATTGAGGGGAATTGGTGAGAGAGAAATACAATGAGATAATGAGATAATAGGCTGGACACGCAGGTCCAATTTAATAAATTCTAAATTTATTACAACAATTTTCAAAATTTCCCTCACCCTTCTAATATCCATCCAATATACATTATTCATTCATACATCCAAGTATTCACACAAAGCATGTTATTCAATCAATCTAATCAAATTAATTAATCTTTGAATTAATGACCATCCAATGTTCAAACAACGATTTGATTTGCGCGAGTCAAACTCGTTTAAGAATAAATACTCAAAGTAAGTATTCTTGAATTATATTGAACTACGATTTTAAATCCAATTTAAATTGTATCCAATGATAATTCATATTTAATTCCAAATTAAATAATTACACTTTTAATAGTGCCTTTTAGACTTGGATTCCAAATCCAATCTAATTGGGTCTCAAATACCCAATTGGCATCCATTACTATTCAATTAAAGTCCAATGGGCTTTCAATTAATTCTTTAGGCATGGGCTTTGGCCAATATGAATCAAACCCAAATGCCAAGGCCCAATTAAGGAATCACCTTGTTTTTCCAAAAATCAATTTAAGCCTATTAGACCCAATTAAATTGTTTAAATGCCCAATTGTCATATTTTGGACTTTATGGAAATGTTTTAGGCCCAAATGTGATCCAAGACCAAAATTTGGCCCAACCAAGCCCATTAGACCAAATACAACAAATTAAATTATTACATCACTCCAAATTACATATTAATTCAATTAAAGTGCAATTAACTTAATTAATCAATTAATCTAATGTTTCCAAAACACTAATTAATCCAATTTAATCATGCTCAACATTTCCAATTCATGTCCAACACAAATTGAAGCAAAATCAATCTATTACATGCTATATAGCTAACGGAAAAGGCAAGAATTCATCATGCAATTTGATTTCAATCTAATTAAATCAACATCTTACATACAATTCATGCCATCAACACATCCAATTGTTAATTTTCAAAAAATCACCATGAGCAACCTAGGGGATACATTCGGCCAAGCATGTATTTTGGGGATTTTTTTATCTAATCAATTTATCACAAATCCAATGATATACAAATCCAATTCAACATCATATAAACTCAACCAACTCATCAATTTAGGCAAAATCAAGCTCTAAGCATAAAATCCCAAATTAAAGTCATGAACCCTAGATTTTCAAATCAAACTTAGGAGTCTCTGATACCATTGTTAGTGTTCCTAGAACATTCTAAGATCGTCTAAGAGTGATTTTTGTGTGAAGAATCAAAGACAAGTTGCGGAAAAACTTACTTTGATCGGATAAGATTCAAGACTTTTCTTTGTATTTGATGAAACTCCAAGCTTTCTTTGTTGATTCAAACTCAAGGGTGAGTTTCCCTATCACCTTAAATGACTCCTTAATGTGTTAGCATTGTTGAATTTTGCAACAAAATTCAAGAAAAACATTAACCAAGTTCACGCCCAAATGGAAGAGAGAATGAGATGAATAATGGTTTGACATTTTGATTTCTAAAATCAATTACCAAAAAACAAATCCAAAAGTTGGTAAATGCTTTTCCAAAAAGCAAAATGTGTGATACAAGTTTCCAATAACTTCTGTCTCCAAAAAGGTGACTTATGATATAAGTTAGTGGGCCCCACTTTAAATTCAAAATTCAAGTGGGCTTGCTCAACACATTTCGGGCTCGAATTCATTTAATCCGATTAAACGAATTTTCTGTCGCGACGTAATTAAATCCAATTTAATTAAATAATAATGCCTCACAAAATTATTACGAAAGTCCCTCACGAATTAATTCCAAATTAATTCGTTCGCTTTAATTAAATCCAATTTTAATTCCGCTTTGAAATCCAATTTCGATTAATATATATAATATATTATTTTAACCCAATTAAATAAATTAAATAGTAAAATCCAATTTAACTATTAAATTTACTTTACCGATTAATTCCAAATTAATCAAGTTCTCTCTTCTAGTCGAATTAATCCCAGATTAATTCCTGACGCAATTAATCCAAGATTAATGTTCTCTTTGGTAATTAATCCATATTAATTTTTTGCTGTAATTAATCCCAGATTAATTTTCTCTCTCATAATTAATCCTAGATTAATTCTTGTTCGAGTCAAATTTCATCAGTGAATCTTTGGGAAGCGACCCAAGAGATCCATGGATATGTTTGCAGTAAATACATTCATCGGACTATCCGAATACGTGCGTACCTGGTACCACGTTCTTATCGATTTACAAGACATGGTTGGCTTCTAGCAAAGCACCGTGTCTGCCTAATTCTCCAGAAATATTCTTTAAAGGAATATATAATCTTTGTCAGACGTAATATACGTACTATTACGTATTACGATCCAGTATCAGATATCATATGCTAGACCTAGGACTGGAATTGTGTCTGCCCCGTACGAAGCATATATCAGATCTCTGGTAACTAGTCTCTATAATCAGATAATCATGACCTAGTCATATTTTCCCGATGACTGTAGTACTTAAGAGTACTAGTTCCGTATCCCTGCGTGATCATCATCTCCATATGACTGAAGTGATATTTCCATCTTGACATCACACCCAATACACTACGATTCTCAGTATACCCAGAAGAGGCGTACACAGAATCTGTTAAAGCCCCGGACGACCAAAACCAAAGTATACTGATTGTCACAAGTATTAGCGATGCAAGTCTCAAGTTAAGACCAAATTCACATACCCTGATTCAGATTCCTATAGACACATAGTCAAACTACCAATGGGATTCCGAGAGGTCTATCCAGAGTGAAGCTGTTTCCGTATCATCGGTAAACAGAACCTTCTATTACACTTGCATGAGTATCCAATACCCAAATATATGAGAACTATTTCATTACGCTTCCATAACACGCACAAGTGTAATACTAGCCTATTCCACATTATCGATGTCTAGTCTCGATAATACTAAGACTAGGGATATTTAATGATTAAACGTTACGTGGATTAATATTGTCTCATATCTTATTAATCTGGTACTAATCATATGTACTTTTATCATTTATATATCCCGGTAATCCAATTACAAATGATAAAAGAGCAATTTCCTTTGTCACATTGTTAATTTGTACAACAACACCATGTTCTGTACAAATAGTGATGTTATGGGTCATAATTGTCCAACATCTATTTCACTTGCGAATTCCTCGTCAACATCATAAGATTCTTACTAATGAAATGAGTCTGTTTGGAAATTGTAGAGACTTGACGAAATAGATTTGAAGAATCAAATCTAAGGTGAGCGCTTTTTGACCTTTTCATTACTTTTTTCAACAAGAAACACCCGGGGTCTAATATGTCCTGATTTTCCCAGTGATGACAAACAAGTACAAATCTTAGACGAGAATGAGGTTTACCAAAATAACCTATAGTTTGAGGTTGGTTCATAGGAGGATAAATATTATGTGGGATTGCTTGACTCTGGTCAGCATGCTTCTTTCCTAAATCACATTGAGTAGTTAGTTCAACATGATTAGTTAGGGATTTAGATGTAACAAAAACAGTTAGAGGCAGTCTTATCACATCATGACTTAATGAAGTCCAATTTTTTTCCTTTCACAAAGGGATATACTAATGCCTAACATGTGACCTAACTTCTCAGTCCCACTAGAAAATGCAGATATTTGTGTTATAGCATTTTTATGTTATTTCTCTCAGAATTTGACTCTATCGACTGACTCACTATATCTCTCTTTGAGGTCATCAACAACAATAAGATTCTTATTTAGCTTCGCTTGGACTTGATCCCTTTCAAGTTCAGTTTCTTTATGCTTTTTATTGACCACAACACAAGTCTTCTTGGTAGCTAAGCTCTCATTATACAACTAAGTATAAGCTATTTAAAGATCACTCTCATCTTCAGAATCATCATAAGAGGACTCTGAACATGCATCACTACCAGTGGCCTTTTTCCCACTAACAACATTGGAAGAAAATGCAATGTGATTGCATCTTTCCTCAGAAGAGTCATCAGAAGTATGATCATCTTTTGATTTATCATCACTATGAGAGATATGTATGACTTTCTTGCCTGTTGACTTCAGATAAGTGGGACATTCAGATCTTATGTGCCCAGTACCTTGGCACTTATGACATCTAATGACTTGGAGATTTCTTTCCCCATCCTCTATAGGCTATATCCTAATAGTCATAAGATGACGGTTATTGTCTCTATATTTTTTAATCATTCTCTTATCAATTGCACGACCATTTTTCTTAAGGTTAAGAAATTTATTAAATCTTTTCACAAACATAGCAATGTTAGTCTCTAAGAGTGAAACATACTTATCATCATCTGATGAATCACATGCTTCCAATTTCACAGTTTTTATTGCTATCTTCTTAGACCTATAAGATCCTCGAGTTTCAGGTGATCTGGTTCCTTACTCTTTTCTATAGCAGTGATATAAACATGAATCTCTCAGGTAGTGACATAATAATTTTCCTAACAATCATGTTCACATGAATGTTCTCACCTAGGTTGAAGCTGGAATTAATAATGTCATCACTTTTATCATAGAACTCATCAAATGTTTCATCCTCTTTCATGCGAGCAACCTAAAATCTTGTGGAAAACTCTTAAAGTTTGGAATTTTTAACGGACAGTGTGTCCTCATCGACAGTCTGAAGAATATCTCAAGCATCTTTGACAACTTCACACATGGAGACTCTCCTAAACTTAGTGGAGCAAACAATATTATTAATAATATTAATAGATTTACTGTTCCCATTACTATTTTGATACTCCTTTTAAAACCAGATGAGTTTTTCCTTGGGGAGTAAAAACCCTATTTAGGGTGATCATGGGTTCTTTCCACCCATAATCAACAGATATTCATATCCTATTATCCAGGAATTTGAGGAACATTTTCATGTGAACAATCCAATGAGGGTAATTTATCCCATCAAAGAATTGAGGACAATTCATGGGTTGACTTCTATCTATAGTTAAAAGATCAATGATCAAAGTTATGCTCCGATACCAATTGAAATTTATCATACAAGTTTTGACCCTATACACCTATAGGAAGGAATATTTGTAATTTACGGAATTAAAAATCTACACTATTTAAGACAAGTCTAAGTTATAAATGCTATGTCTAAGTACAAACACCCTTAAGTCTAATCAATGCCACGCTCTTAATCTAAGCAATAATTAGAGAGTTGAAAAATTAAAAAAATAATAATCAACACGAAGATTTGTTAATAGAGTGGAAAACTCTTGACAGAAAAAACCAATCTCGGTATATGTTATCACCTGAATTCAATATATAGAGAAAACTTACGATGATGGTTATATGACCTATGACAATAACTTTTCCGACACAAATACCTATATTGTAATAACTCGATGAACTCTTCCAGTCTACACCAAGCATCCTTCTTCAGAACATATGAAGTCTCTGAGTGAATCGAATCTACGAACTCGCGATGCTGGAACTTTGACTACCAATCTCCACCTTAGAAAACACTGAAGTTTTAGGGTATTGGCTAGAGCTGTGTTTGTGTTGATGGTTATCAATGGAGAAACTCATCAAAACAAAGAAGACATGGAATTCAATAGGTCTTAAATGTGACTTCTCATAGAGGAGGAAACAAATGATATGGAGACTCTGGATATTATGTCCAACCCTAGGTAAAGTGACTAAGGCTTTCTTTATATAGGTATGGTTTTAAAGGCTCTAAAAAGCCTTTAAAACGCTTCCAAAATAAGCAGAATACTTATGGGCGTTCGAACGTCAGTCAAACGTATTACGAACGTGCATTGTTCTGTAAACCATGTTCGAACTAATAATGAATACAACTCGAACGTGAAGCGACATGAAGGTTTTATTTGAACGCTGAGACAAACGCAACTCAAACGTGAACTCTGAAATCTTCATCGAATCTCTTCCAAATGCTTGTCCTATTACTCTGAGATCTTCAAGACTCTTTATAACCTAATTGAACTTTCTTATTTATACCCAATAGATTTTTTTAATAAAAAATTTTAAAAATTTTATATAAAGCTACCGACCATTCTCTGACCCTTTTTAAAAAAACTTTATAATCTAAATAAACGTCTTTGACTCTCTACTCATTCAACAACATTTTAATAATAAATATTAAAAATTTGTCATAGGCTACTTATCCCTCTCTCTAGGGTGGATGATCGCTAAAACCTAATGGCAATGATTTAAAAAGCAGACTGGTCCGATCGGTTAACCCATGGATCGGTCCGCTCGTCGGTCTTAAAAAACCCGCTTATCATTAATCCGATCCAAGATTTGGCGACTTGGGAGATTGAACTGCGACCTGGTTGAATCGGTCACGAGTCAGACAAGTTTTTGATATTTTTTTTAGTTTTTTTTTTAAATTAAAATAAAAAATTAATTATTATTATATTTTAGTTATAATTTTGTAAAAACCTTATAACGTTTTAAAAATATTACAATTAGTAATAATTATAATTTTTTTGAACATTTATTCAATTTATCATATTTGTATATAAATACACAATAAAATAATAATTATTAATGATGAATATTATTTTATTGTGTATACTAATTATCATAAAATAAGGAATAAGATAAAATTAAAATATGATAAAATAAATAATTCTGAAAAAAATCACGAAAATAGAAAATGAAATTTTTAATGATGATTTATGACCTTTTAAAAAGGAATTTAGGGATGATCCACTTGGCCAAATTGGTATAGTCAGTCAACATCATAAACATTTTCTCGATAATTTTGAATCAGTATATTATGGACAAAAAATAATGAACACATATAATTCAAGTTATGTCAATTTAAAATTACGAAAATCATATATCTCATAAAAAAAAAAAACTATTACTTGACATGTCAAAATCAATTAATAGAATCTAAATGAAAAGAGCTAAAGAGGTTTGTCTGTCATTTCTGTAGTAATATGCAATTATTTATCACACAACATATAATTGTGAATGTATCTTTTGCATTATGTCCCTCCCATTCGCCAGCATGATAATTAAGTTTGATCTTCTTGTTTTTGTTTTTGTTTTTTGTTTTTTTGTTTTTATTTAGCCTAATGAACATTTAATTTCCTTCTATTTATTATATAAACAGTGCTCGAACCACAGACCTCTTATTTTCATTAAAGAGTTTTTATTAACTCAACTAACCGTCTCTCACAATTGTTTTTTTAATAGTCTGTATGTAGATAGAATTTAATTTTTTGGATATAGTAGTGTTGGTATGTATCTTTTTATGCAGTAGAATTCTACGAACAATAAAATTAAAAGGAAAATATAGAAATTGTTAAAGAATGTTTTATTACTCGAATATTAAAAGATCGATCTATTGTTATAAGGTTTCTTTCACTATTTATAATGTCTCATGACAAGGAAAATAATCTGTCAGTGGTTACATTCCATTCACATTTCCCATTAACTGTCTCACTCCCTACAATCTCAGAACTTCTATATTCTAGATGACTGTCCAGCTTAGAAGATTCGTGTCATCAAGAAGCTAATATGTGGAGCTTAATATCTGTAGATTAACATGATCTCTACTTGCCTTTCCGGAGGAGGGTCTAAGGCAGAGACCGTGTCAAATGGTCCTAAATCCAGGTTCTAAACGGAGGTCCTGGCTTCAAACCCTGAAAGAAGTTTCTGCATTAGACCTTGGAGACGGGGCCTCTAAAAAAATACTCTAGCAAGAGGTCTTGTAATAAGATTTTGAGGGGATACTGAGATCAGACCCTGACAATAGCTCTAGATTTCATTTGGAGTGTATTTGGCCATGTGTCTGTTGGAATACTCTAAGCTTCCCAAGATCATTTAAAGCATGAAACACATGTGAATACACGAAGAAATATGGCGGAAACATACTTATAACGATTGGTTGAGATGCGACGAATAACACTTCATTTTCTGCCTTCTCCAAGCTCGGCAGTGGGCAATGAGATTTCTCCTCCATTTTCGGTTTTGGCATGATCCATGAAGCTCCAAGCTTTGTTTGGTCATTCCTAGCTCACGAAGTGAGTTCCCTATCACCTTTATATGTCTCCTAGAGTGTGCTAGCACCAAGATTTTGCAACAAAATCACTCATTTTCTTCTCTTACTGCTCTCGGTTTTGGACCAGAAAAGAAGAAGGCAGCAGCCCCTTTTGGGCGTGAATGAGGAATAAGAGAGGTGAGAGAGAGAGATCTAATGGTTGTTAGATGGATTGTGTATCTAATACACAATTGAATTATTAAATTCAATTACCAAAAGTCAAGCCATCAAAAGCTTTGTCAACCACTTCCATCAATCCATCAATCAAGTCAATCAAGTTGTCAAGTCACATCACTAAAAGTGACAAATGATTTGACGCTTTATGCGACTAATGATTTGACGCTTGATTTGACTTGCGTGCCGCACTCGAATTCGAAATGCGAATGTGCTCGCAAACAATCCCGGGCTCGGGTTCGCTAATTCCAAATTAACGAATTTTCCGTTGCGACGTAATTAAATGATTTTGCCTAGCGAAATCACTATTCATGTCGCTAACGAATTACTTCTAAATTAACTCGTTCGCCCGAATTAAAATCTAATTTTAATTCCGCGTCGAAATCCAATTTCTTATAATATATCAAATATAATATTTAATCGATTAATTTCAAATTAAACGTTATCTCTCTTTAATTGATATTTTATCCCAGATAAAATATCTCCGCAATTAATCCCAGATTAATTTTCCCTCTCATCAAATTAATCCCAGATTAATTAAAGTGCGAGTCATACGTCATCGGTGAATCTTCGGGAAGCGACCCATGAGATCCCCGGATATGTTGGCAGTAAATACGGTCGTCGGACTATCCGAACACGTAAGTACCTCGTACTACGTTTATACCGATTTACAAGACAAGGTTGGCTTCTAGCAAAGCGCCATGCCTACCCAATTCTCCAGAAATATTCTTACAGGAATAAGCGATCTATATCAGGGGTAGTATACGTAGTATTGCGTATTTCGATCCAGTATCGAATGATCACGTGCTAGGCCTGGGGCTAGAATTGTGTTTGCCCCGTAAGAAGCACATGTCGGATGTCTAATAACTAGTCTCTATAATCGGATAAACATGACCTTGCATTTTATCCCGATGACTGTAATACTTAAGAGTACTAGTACCGTATCCTACGTGAACATCATCTCCATATGACTGAAGTGATACTTCCGTCTTGACATCACACCCAACACACTACGATTCTCGATATACCCAGAAGAGGCGTACACAGAAACCGGTTAAAGCCCTGGACGACCAAAACCAAAGTATATTGATTGTCGCAAGTATTAGCGGTGCAAGTCTCAGGTTAAGACCAAATACACCTACCCTGATTTCGGACTTCCATAGACACATAGTCATACTACCAATGGAATTTCGAGGGGGTCTATCCAGAGTGAAGCTGTTTCCCGTACCATCAGTAAAACAAAACCTCCTATTACACTTGCATGAGTATCATATACCCAAATATATGAGAACTATGCCGTTATGCCATCACAACACGCACAAGTGTAATACTAGTCTTTTACGTATTTATCGATGTCCAATCTCGATAATATTATGACTAGGGATATTTAATGATTTATCCTTTGTGGACTGATACTGTCTCATATCATTCTCAATCCAGGAACAAATCATAAAGACCTCCTATCATTTATATATCTTGGTGATCTAATCACAAATGATAAGAGTGTAATCTCCTTTGTCACATAGTTAATTTGTATAACAACACTGTGATCTGTACAAATAGTGACGCTATGGGTCATAATTGTCCAACAGTGTCATGCATCTATTTTTTCCCCGAAACAGTTCCCTCATTTGTTTGCATCATTTTAAAGAAATGGTAGGAAAAAAAATTCGAAGTTGGGCCTCCAGTTGGCTTTTTGGTGCCATGGGCTTCTTTCTTACCTCATTGGGAACTCAATAGTCGTACCACATAAATACTTATTTGACAGTCTTTGTTAGCTTCACCAGTTCAAAGTCTCAAATACCAAACCCCTACGCTCCCTTCTCTTGCGAAAATGTTTCCATCTAGCACCATCTCTTCCAAATCCGAGCTCACAATCCTTATACTACCATGGCATTTTCATCTTCTTCTGAAGACAAGATTCAGTATCTGAGAGAGGACACTGACATTCCTCAGGACATCTACTTGTTTATGGTTTATATATAACTACGGTCCATTCTATAGTTGTATGGCGACCTAAATACGAGATCATCCATGTGGTGGCATGAGAATAAAGACACTTTATATGACGTGATCATATAGGACTGGACATAGATAGAAATGAATTTCTTATAATATCCGTTAAATAAAAAATTCATTTCAATCTACTAGATGACAATATATGGATTGATCTGAATCCTGAGTGTACTGCGAACTCCTTCATGGCAGGCTATGTCATTTGATTTACAAATATGAGGTTTGTGTAGTGATGAACACTAAAAATTATTGGGGTTGGTGCTCATAGCGCCACTATTAAATGTTTTATTATGAATAAAATAAGCAGTTTCTATAATATAATATATATTCATATATGGTAAAGATGTAATTGACCTTAAAATGATTAGTCATGATACAGTTGCAAAAGTGTCGCAACTGACATTGAGTTTTATCATGATGTTGTCATTCTCAGACAGTTCCTGGTCAAGGTTTACACTACTTGGTCAGTAAAGTAAACCCGTTGAGACCGGTACATGTCGTATACTGGAATATATGATCCCAATTGTTTCTCAATGAACCATGAGTCTTGGAGACTCATATAGACTTGTAGGTGTTTATAGCGGATAAATACTGAACGACTCACCGAAGATTCTTAATAGATGGTACACCAACGTCAATAAGAATTTTCTCGGGTTGAGTAGCATTTGTGATTCTTCGACTTGAGATACCACTGTGGGCACATGAGACATCTTCCACACTTAGATGGCAGTCACGTCACCGATCTTTTTAGATCAGACGTCCGTCTGTTCGTTGGGTGTGGACAGATCCTCAGGGTGTCCTGTGTGTGTCGAGATAGGATCCGTCAATTATGTGTACAGAGAATAGGTAGTCCATATATGATTAGCAATCAGATAAAAACATGGGCCTGTGGTACACTTTAGAAGTTAGTTCTAAGTATTCTCTTAGAGATTGCTAATAGAGACATCGAAGGGATTGTCCCTATAGAGATTTGACGTTTACATCTATATCTCTGGGATATATATGGATACCTGTGACGAGGAATTAAACATATGCCATGACCTCGACCTGTATGATTCAGTGAGTTTATTTATGGTCGTCATAATTTACAGGTGGGTAAATTATGGACACGAAATTAAATTTCGTGACAGATATGACTGAATCTAGAGAGTCTCACTAGTGAAATATACATGAGAGCACTAGGGAAACTTTTATGAATAATACTAATTATTTATAAGTCGTTTAAAGGTTAAACGAAAAATACTTGCGAATGAACCTAATGGTCATTTCCTAATTATTGTGTATTTATATTTAATGATAGATTTTATTAAATACACATTAATTAAATTTCAAATTGTGATATTTGACATATATCATAAATTTATAAGTATTTGGATATTTAAAGTAAATATAATACATATATTTAAAATATTTGTATTTAAATAATTATTTAATTATTTAATTGTTAAATAATTAAATTAATTAAAAATATAAATATCTTACGTTTTGATATTTTTGGAGATGCTTTAAGTTGCTTTATTTGACTTGTTGAAAATCATTAAATTGTGTAATGATCAAATATACAAGTTGATAAAGCTAACTTTAATTGAAACAAAAATATCTAGATATTAGTATATGGTTCCCAATTTTCGGCCAATGGCATATTTGGGGAGTATATATTGTTTTGTTTCATTTTCATTAGGTTACGATTTAACAAGTTACCAAAAACAAAACAAAAAGAGTTGAGAGCAAAGTTGAAGATACAAAGGAAAAAGCTTGAAAATACCTTGATTTTGTAAGTTTTTCCTTAAACTTTTCTACTAAGAAAATATTTTTATCATGCTTAGCTTCAACATGTGTTGCTAGAATATTGTCTCTACACTTTTAGTTTGTATTTTAATTGGTTAAGAACTTGTTTGAAAGATGAAAGCATGTATGGTTTCAAAGTAAGCTTGATATGGTTTGATAAGCTCACTTTTGATTATTTGATAATCAAGTTGTCATTTTAGAGTTGCTAAGCCACTCAAAATGACCTAGAATTTTTCTTGAGTTGTTTCGTGATGATGAGACTTGTTTGGTGTGGTTTAGATTGAATTAAAGTGATGGATTTAATTGATTTGGTAATATTTGTCAATTTGAAGAAACTGTAAAATTAAGGTTCTTAACCCTTTCCAAATTTAGGGCTTTTCATATATGTGATGTATTATAGTGTGTATATGATGCATATTAATTTTTCAGTTGATTGAATTTGATCTTGACATGTTTTGAATAAAAAGGACCAAATTGCAAAAACTGAAAAGTTCTGGGTGTGTTCGGCAATTAGCAAAAATTTGAGAATTTTGTTGCAATCTGATTTTGATGTGTTTGATATGTTGGAAATCATTTTAGAAATGATTTATAATCATCCAAAATTGTATTTGACAATTTTAGGACTAAAATAATCAATTTGCAAACTTGAGGGGCATTTCGGTAATTACTAAGAAATTTGATTTCTTGTGCAAAATTTCAGAATTTAATAATTGGATAATTAAATAAATAATTTTATTTAATTGATCCAAGAAAAATTTTGAAATCGGAAAATTTTGATTTTCCGTGATTACGCTGCGTTACCGGATTTTCGCCATAAGAACCCTACAAAATGGTATCAGAACGAGTCTGATTCTGGACAACCTAATATGATTATGCCTTTTTAAATTCAATGTTTGATTCAATCTTTACTTTATGCATGCATGTGTTTATTTAATTTGATTAAATAAAGTAAAAAATCATCTTTTGTGGAAAATCCCTAATTAATAAGGTTTATGTTAATTATGTATTTGATGCATGTTACATGGTCCGTATTGTCAATACGATTTATGGATATCTTTTCTATGACTATATCCGAGAACGTGCCAAAGCTGTGAGGGCGTAACCGATATAAATTTATTTATGCCGGATGTATATCTGATACTACATAAATTCAAGCGAAAGCAGAATCCTGAACGTGCCAAAGCTGTTAGGGTTACGCAAGTAGCCTGATTTTATCATTGATGAGTTTAACCTTGGTACGCCTCATTATGAATGTGCCAAAGCTGTCACAACGAGAAACGACCAGGATCGGAAACCCAGGAGTCACTATTGAGTGATTGACAATGAGTTGTCTACCTGATGAATATACGTTGGCGAGAACGTGCCAAAGCTGTGAGCTGAAATATATTCATTGGATCCACCTTTCACTATTTATATTTAATTTAATTATTAAATCTTTGTATTTTGTTTGGGGATTACAGTATTGCATGATTTAGTGGGAGGGACATTTTTAGATTAAAAATCCATGATCTAGTTAATGCTTTTGATATTATATGAAACTACTTAATTTCTACTAACCGTTTTTCGTAATCTATATGATAGATTTATGATGGTGGCATAATCGACTAATCCGTTTACGCGTATATTGGATACGAACAAACTTAAAGGCGCTGAGAAATACACTGATTGGGATTTGAATTTAAGGATTGTCCTTGATTCCAAAAAGTTGGGATATGTACTTGAGGGTCTGCTGCCCCTTGCTGTGTCTGAGGACGCAACACCAGAGGAACTCCAGCTTATAAAGATGATGATTTAAAAGTTAAATCATACATCTTAAGTTCACTGGCACCGGGACTCAAGAAACAATACTATGGCATGAGAGATGCGTATAGTATGATGATGCGATTAAGAGAATCGTATATGAACTAAGAATAAATTTTTATTCATAAAATTGCGATGGAACTGTTCCATACTCGACTGGATGAGAGGCAATCTATGAGCTCTCATGTTCTTCACTTGATCGATTTTATCGAACAATTGAGGCAACATAATCTCTCTCTGAATGACATTCTCGTTAGGAGTGTCATTCTTGGTTCGCTCCGAGCTTCATATCGCCAATTCGTGATGTATTTCAACATGAATGAGATTATCTGTTCCTACCATAAATTGCATAAGATGCTAATCATGGCGGAATAAGACCTAAGGAATGGAGTACCGACTCAACCTCTGAAACCTACTTCACTCTCTGCTTCTTCCCAGGCCTGGCCAAAGGGAAAGAAGACGAAAGCGAAGAAGAAGAAAGGTTTTGGTCCTCCACCGCAAGGAAAGATAGTATAGCCCAAAAAGGCGTCTGAAGACAAATGCCATCACTGCAGCAAAGTCGGGCACTGGAAAATGAATTGTCCTGACTATATTACCCAGATAAGGAATGAGAGATCATCTACATCAGGTATATTTTTTTTCTAGTTATTGATATCTCATTGGCTTGTGAAGCTGTTACATCCAGCTAGATTTTGGATTCTGCTTATCCTGTTCACATTTGCAATTCGTTGAAATTGCTGAAGGAAAGTAAGAAACTGAAGCCTGGAGAAATACAGTTGCACTTTGGGAGTGGAGACTCTCTGGATGCAGTTGCAGTGGGAGTATGCGAGATCCCTTTGCCGAATGAGAGCCTTTTATTGTATGATTGCTACGTTATACCAGAATATGTAACAAATATTATATCTTTTTTTTATATTAGATACAGAAGGTTATCATGTTAATATTAAGAACTGTTCTTTGTATTTATATGATAAACGTAATATTCAGATCCTTTGTTGTCTATATGAGTATGGTCATTACACATTGCATACCTCTAAAGATATCTTGAATACTAGGATTAATAAACGTAGTTTACCTGTAGTTAATAATACTAAACTTTGGCATATGCGGTTAGGTCATATAGGCGTTAAACGCCTTACCTAATTGGTTAGGAAATGTTCGATACCTGATCTCACCATTGAACCCTATCCAACTTGTGAATCATGTTTTTAGGGTAGGATGACCAAAGCCTCATTTTCTAGTGTTAGAAACCGCGCCACTAACTTACTGGAACTCGTACATTCTGATGTATGTGGTCCACTAAGCCAGACTGCTCACAGTGGTTATTCATACTTCGTTACCTTTACCGATGATCTGTTATGGTACGGTTATGTCTATCTGATGCGATATAAATTGGAAACCTTTGAAAAGTTCCAAGAGTTTCGAAATGAAGTAGAAAAATAGACTGGTCAATATATTAAATG
This sequence comes from Zanthoxylum bungeanum, assembly GCA_019454045.1. NCBI lineage: Eukaryota > Viridiplantae > Streptophyta > Magnoliopsida > Sapindales > Rutaceae > Zanthoxylum > Zanthoxylum bungeanum. The sequence goes on from SKCR01015567.1 coordinate 16,888, forward strand.
CCTTCGATCTGATCGAGGCGGCGAATATATGAGCAGTGAGTTCATGGATTATATGAAGGAGAATGGGATTCTCGCTCAATATAATCCTCCAGGTACTCCACAACACAATAGAGTGCATGAGAGGAGAAATCGGACATTATTGGATATAGTCCGATCTATGTTGAGTTTTACAGATTTTCCTATTACTTATGGGGCTACTCTATTTTAATAGCTGCACATCTTTTGAATAAGATTCCTTTAAAATCTGTTCATACGACTCCATATGAGATATGGACCGGTATGAAACCAACTCTTAATTATATTAAGGTTTGGGATTTTCCTCCCTATGTCATGATGGCTCAGCAAGATAAGCTTTCGCCTCTATGATACCGAGCATCGAAATGTGTTCGTAGCTCGCTTCGTAAAATTTCTAGAGGTAGAATTTTTTTCAGAAAGTGGTAATCATAGACATGTTGAACTCGATGAAGTCTAACCTGAAAACAACGAACCAACGGAGGAACCTGAAATTCAAGTAGATGAAGAACCTTCAACACACACATTCCGTAGGTCACAAAGGGTATCTAGACCTCATGAACGCTTGTATTTGATATAAGAAAAAAGTCTCGTAGTTCTCTTAGTTTAGAGATTGATCCTTTTACCTATAGAGAATCGATGTTGGACATCGACTCCGTGAAGTGGCAAAGTGCCATGAAATCAGAGTTAGGCTCAATGCATGAGAATCAAGTTGGGACTTGGTTCTGCTTCTCGAAGGAATTTTTCATAGCATTTGTAAATAGGTTTACAAGAGGAAGCGCGGGCCTGATGGAAAGGTTGAAACCTATAAGGCCCGACAGGTAGCAAAAGGTTACACGCAACGACCTGGTGTTGACTATGATGAAACTTTTTCGCCAGCAGCAATGCTTAAGTTTATTAGGATTTTACTTTCTATAGCTGCGTATCATGACTACGAGATTTGGCAAATGGATGTTAAAACGACTTTTCTAATTGGGTTTCTTTATGAAGAAATCTATATGGAATAGCTGGAAGGTTTTGCGTCCAGTGAGAACTCAGGTATGGTATGTAAGCTTAAGAAGTCCATTTATGGACTTAAACAAACTTCACGAAGTTGGAATCTTCGATTTGATGAGATTATTAGATTGTCTGGTTTTCTCAAGAATTCAAAAGAATCTTGTGTGTATCAGAAGGCCAGTGGGAGCATGGTGGTATTTTTAGTCCTCTATGTTAATGACATCATAATCATTGGGAATGATAGAGGGATGATTCAAGGCATCAAAGCTTACCTTTGTAAGAATTTCTCCATGAATGACCTGGGAGAAGCTTAATATGTTTTAGGCATAAAACTCTATAGAGATAGAGAAAGGAAGCTGATTAGGTTATCCAACGTACATAGATAAGATCTTGGAACGGTACAATTTTGGTAACTGTAAGATAGAAAATATACCGTTTAGATATGAGATTCATCTTTCAAGGAAGATGAGTCCACAAACAGAAGATGAGAAGGTTATAATGTCTAACCAACCTTATGCTTCGTGTTTGGGTAGCATAATGTATTCCATATTATGTACTAGGCCTGATATCAGTTTTGCTGTTAGCATAACCAGTAGATATCAGTCCAATCCAGGAAATGACCATTGGATGGCCATTAAACATATCCTGAAGTATCTTAAAGGTACTAAAGATAAGTTGATTATTTATGAAGGAATTGAACTGCAAGTTAATGGGTATACGAATTCCGACTTCTAATCAGATCCCGATGATAGAAAGTTTACATCTGGATTCGTCTTTACTCTTAACGGAGGTGCAGTCTACTAGAAGAGTTCCAAACAGAGATCAACAGCAGATTCCACCACAGAGGTGGAATACATTGCAGCTTCTGAAGCTACAAAGGAATGTGTATGGATTAGGAACTTTATCACAGAATTGGGAGTGGTCCCAAGTATCGAGAATATGATTCCGTTATATTGTGATAATACTGGAGCCATTGCGTAAGCAAAGAAACTGAGTGCGCATCAGAAGTCGAAGCATGTGGAATGCATATACCACATCATTCGAGAGATTGTGTCACGAGGGGATATTGTCATGTGCAAGGTACCGAGTGAAGATAATGTAGCAGAACCGCTTACGAAGGCCATACCTCCAAATTTATTTGATAAACATGTGGAGTCGATGGGTATTAGATACAATAAATATTGGCACTAGAGCAAGTGGCGGATTTTATTAGAGTTGGTGCTCAAAGCGCCAATTCCCGGTTTTATTTCCTTGTAAATATTGGACAATTATGACCCATAGCGTCACTATTTGTACAGATAATGATGTTGTTGTACAAATTAACTATGTGACAAAGGAAGTTGCACTCTTATCGTTTGTGATTAGATCACCTAGATATATAAATGATGAGAGGTCCCTATGATTTGTTCCTGAACAGAGAATGATATGAGACAGTATCAGTCCACGTAGGATAAATCATTAAATATCCCTAGTAAGAGTATTATCGAGATTGGACATCGATAAATACGTAAAAGACTAGTATTACACTTGTGCGCATTTGTGAGGGCACAACGACATAGTTCTCATATATTTGGGTATAAGATACTCATGCAAGTGTAGTAGGAGGTTATGTTTCACCGATGGTACGGGAAACAGCTTCGCTCTGGATAGACCCCCTCAGAATCCCATTGGTAGTATGACTATGTGTCTATAGGTGTCCGACATCAGGGTAGGTGTATTTGGTCTTAACCTGAGACTTGCACCGCTAATACTTACGACAATCAATATACTTTAGTTGCGGTCGTCCAGGGCTTTAACAGGTTCTGCGTACGCCAATGTTGGGTATATTGAGAATCATAGAGTATTGGGTGTGATGTCAAGACGGAAGTATCACTCCATTCATAGTGGAGATGATGTCACGTAGGATACGGGACTGGTGCCCTTATATGCTACAGCTATCGGGATATTATGACTAGGTCATGTATATCCGATGATAGAGACTAGTTACCACACATCCGATATGTGCTTCGTACGGGGCAGACACAGTTCCACCCCCAGGCCTAGCACGTGACAGTCCGATACTAGATCGATATGCACTATACGTTGTATACTACGCCTGATATAGATCTTTATATTCCTATAAGAATATTTTTGGAGAATTGGGTAGGCATAGCGCTTTGCTATAAACCAACCTTGTCTTGTGAATCAGTAAAACGTAGTACTTGGTACGTACGTATTCGGATAGTCCGATAACCGTATTTACTGCCAACATATCCAGAGATCTCATGGGTCGCTCCCCAAAGATTCACCGATGACGTATGACTCACACTTTAATTAATCTGGGATTAATTCGATGAGAGAGAAATTTAATCTGGGATTAATTACGGAGATATTTTATCTGGGATAAAATATCGCTTAAAGAGAGAGAACGGTTAATTTGGAATTGTTTGTTTAAATTAATATATTCGATATATTAATCGAAATTATATTTCGACGCGGAATTGAAATTGGATTTTAATTCGGGCGAACGAATTAATTTAGAATTAATTCCTTAGCGAAGTAAATAGTGAATTCGCTAGGCGTAATCATTTAATTACGTCACGACGGAAAATTCGTTAATTCGGAATTAACGAACCCGAGCCCGAGAGTGATTACGAGCGCATTCACATTTCGAATTCGAGTGCGGCACGCAAGTCACATCAAGCGTCAAATCACTATTCGCATCAATCGTCAAAGCACTTATCACTTTGAGTGATGTGATATGACATGTTGTCACTTTAATAAAGTGAAGAGATGTGATGTGAATAGTGATGTGAAATGATTGAAAGCTTTTAAAAGCTTGAGATGGAATATAACATTATTTATTTCTTGCTTTTGACTTTTGAATTAAAGTAATGTATATTATTTATTTTATTTGCTTGGTAAATAAAATAAATATATGTTAAAAGCTTTTTTTTTCTCTCTCTCCTCCTAGCATGGTTCACGTTTTTGGGAACCCATTTTTTCCCTCTTTTTTTTTTCTTCTTCTTCACGGCTAGGGGCCATTTTTCTTCCCTCAATTTTTGGTTTGACCGAACAAAGGAAGAAGATGAAGTGCTAGCACACTCTTGAGTTGATACAAAGGTGATAGGGTAGTGAACTTGTGAGCTTGGAATCTATTTTGGAGCTTGAAGCTTGGAGCTTCAATGGAGGTCTCCCATGGCCGAATTTTTGAAGATCAATGGAGCAACAAAAACGTGCATCCCACTGCCTTGGGAGCTCTTTTCCGTGACCCAAAAGAGGAGGAAGAGGCTTGTTTTGTTTGGTGCATCAAATCCAATCCTTGTGAGTATATGTTTCCGCCATTATTCCTTGATGTATTCACTTGTTTCTTGCTTGATTTGATGAATCTTGGGACCTTATAAAAACTCAACAATGGTATCTTGAGCTTTGATCAATGAAAAAGTTAGGGTTAAAATTGGGCAAAACGAATTTGGGGATGATTTGATGAAATTGGATGAATTAGTAGGCTTAAATGTTGTTAAATTAATGATTGATTGGATCAATTTGAAGAAATTGTGTTTGGAACAAATTTCCCCAATTTTTTGTGTTGGCCAAAATTGACAAATTTGGGTAAACTTGATTTTGAGCATGTTTAATGAAATTGGATGATTTAGAATGCTTAAAGTATGTTTAATTGAGGATTGATTGGATCAATTTGTTGAAAATTAGTTTGGAACAATTTTCCCCAAATTGCTTATGTTGGCCGAATACATATAGCCCATATTGTCTTGGAATTTTTTGATTTTTGAACATTGGATGTGTTGGAAATCATTCGGGAATATGATTTAATGTCGATTGTGGAATTAATTGGATTGAATTCGAATCGGACGTAAAATCCCCAAATTACCGAGAGCATTAGAGCATGTAATTGGGTTTGATTTTTGTTAAATTGTGTTGGACATGGTTTAATAATGATAAGCATGATTAATTATGCTAATTTGATGTTTTGGAAATATTGATTTGGGTAATTAATTGTGTTATACACTTAGGTTAATTAATTATGAAATTTGGAATTTTATAAGTTAATTAATTGGGCTTGTTTTTGGAAATTGGGCCTTATAGGTTGTAATTGGGCTTTTGGGCTTGGTTGTACCAAGTTAGGTTTAGGCCAATTTGGTTGGATCCAATTGGGCCCAAAACCGCATCCAAAAGGTCCAATTATAACTTAATGGACCTTAATTATTTAATTGGGCCTAATGGGCCAAAATTGATTTATGGACTTATGGGGTAAATCCCGGATTGGATTTTGGTTATTCGGTTTTACCCGAGTTGACCAAAAGTCCACGCCTTGAAGAAATTAATTAAAAGCTCATCGGACTTTAATTAAATAAATGTTGGACGTTAATCGGGCTTTGAGACCCGTTGCGATTAAATTTGGAATTTAAGTCGTAAAGGTTCGTTAATAAAAGTGTAATATTCAATTTGGAATTGAATATTGAATTAGTATTAAATACATGTTGAATAGGATTTAACGTTGTAGTTTAATTTAATTCAAGAATTCATACTTTGAGTACTTGTTCGCAAAATGAGTTTAACTCGAGGAAAATCAAATCGTTGTTTGAACATTGGATGATCACTAATTATTAGATTTATTAATTTGATTAGATTGATTGATAACATGCTTGTGTGAATACATGGTTATGATGCATGAATAATGTATATAAGATGGATATTATATGGGTGGGGAAATTTTGGAAATTGTTGTAATAAATTTGATTTATTAATTGGACTTGCGTGTCCGGCCTTATCACCTCTATACTCTTTGTATTTTCTTCTCACCTATTCCCCTCAATGTAAATGAGGTTTCTTTAGAAGTGCAGTGTAACGGGTAGAAGTAATATAAGTGCTAGCTTGAGAGAAGAAAGGGAGAGATTGATCTAGGATCAATGTATAAAATATAAATCCGCATATCATTATTATTTATTTTCATATGCGCTTTATTATGTGTTAGAATGCATGTTTAAGGGTATTTGATGACGAGACCTTAACAAAGATAATAAATTGGTAGCCAATTTGCACGCGAAAAACCCTCAACAAATATCAAGCGTTTTTCCTTCCATTGAGTGATTCTTACTCAAGATCCGAGACTGGCATTGGGTTGTTGGCCAAATTCAAGCCCTTTTTCCGTCAAAGATGTGTTTGAATCATGAGAACTTTGTTCCATTCGGTGTCTTGTCCAAGTTGTGGTTTGTTGGCCAAAGTCAATACCACTTCTTGTCACTCGACATTGATTACGAAGCTTTCCATGGTCAATGGGTCGCGCTTGACTGGGATCACTAGGTTTTTTGTGCCAAAGCCAAGACTTAGTTGATTCAGAGGAAAAAGGTTAGGTAATACATTGGATGTATTGGCATATATAAGATATATGTTTAGGATTTGGATATCCGCCTACTGGATCTAGGAATTGGATTGGATCCAATTGATCTTTGAGATCTACCTAGTTAATTATCATACAATTTGTTGGCCAAAGTCAAGATTGTGTGACATTTAACGGGATCCTAGCCCACTAGGAAACACGGTTTTCCGAGTACTCGACAGATAGTTAGAGGCTCACCGAAAAATAGTGGGAGGCAAGAATTGAATTTGCAATATTCATTCAATTACTCGCCATACGCGCTCATTTAAATTATTTTGTCATTATATTAAATGTTAGTTGAACTGATATTTAAATTGTTGTTTTGATTAAGCAGTTGGAGTGTATTATAGTTGATTATATAATTAGATTATAGTAATCAATATATTTGAATTATTTAATTTCAATTTACAGTTGATTTTATAATTGGATTATAGTAATCAATGTAATTGAGGTTAATTGATTTAAATTATATTTGATTATATAGTTGGACTATAATAATCATTATAATATATAGTACCGAAAATCGTTGATTAAATAGTTGGACTATTAGAATCAAGATAAAATTGAAAGATGGACATTTAAAATATAATCTTGGATGATAATATTTAAAATGGTTTAATTTTCAAATTGGGAATAAAATTTCAGGATGGTCCTGGAATATAAGAAGTTACTTTATTTGATAAAATAACATCTTAGGCCTAAAACCCAGAGTTAAGCAAATAATAGAGCATAATCTTTGGAAGATTTGTGTGATGATAACTTTAGTGCTTAATCCGATAACCTTGTCAAAAGACTCATTAATTTCCTAATCAGAACTAAGGATTAGATCCTTAAAGTATGACAAAGAAATTGAAGGATCTTCACAAGTCTATTCTTAGATTTAAGAAGGATTAAGAAGGATTAGATTGCAATTAATAACTCTTGGAGAGTTAATGACTATTCTCAAGGAGACAGAGTCAAGCTTTGCAATTAGGCAAGTAGCGCAAGGCGCACCATACTTCAATATTCTAGAAACCCAAGGCTTGGCCAAAGGCTTCTGAAATATTGAAAAAAGGGTAAAGGCAAGATCATTGTTATCTTCTGGGAAGATAAAGGACATATCCCAAAATGTCTGCCTAACGTGTAGCAAACGGGATCACGGAAACGTGACTGCTGTTTGGACATGGCAGACATGAAGGAATTAAAGAAAGGGCAAGGCTCTGACTTTAAGAATGTGTTTGTCAAAATTATGTTCACTACTAGTATTGAAATTGGATTTTAAATACTTAGTGTGGTACATAAAATATATGTATTGATGTTCAGAATCTGCTTTGAGCAGGATACCAACTTCAAGTTGAGATTAATCTGCGAATCGGAAATGGGATGTAAATTGCTATTTCGACCGTAGAAATCTAAATTTAGGAACTACCCTTCAGGTATGTACTTAAGTTAGGAAACTGTTATAATGTAACTAGTTTGACTAGAAGCATTATCTCTATATCAGTGTTTGATCCGTTGCGGATAAACCTTTATGTTCTAGAACACTAAAGTGTTTTACTATATAAGGATGATATTGATATAAACACATTAGATGTGAATAACAGAATTTATATTTTGAATATAAATAAATCTCACACATATAACATGACAAACAAATAGCTCAAACTGATTTGATCAGAAGAGACTTATTTGCGGCATTGTTGTCTAGGACACAATTAACAAGACTCGTATATTCACACTTTTGAAGAGTGGGTTCTAGGACGGATTTGACTATTCAAATAAAGTCTACGAATCTAGTTTATTAGGTAAAATACCTAAAAACACCGTTACTTGGTAATAGTGAAAGTGCCACCCATCTGTTAGTCCTATTCATAGTGAAGTAAGTGGGCCCATGTCTAGCTGGGCTAGATGTGGATATGAATATTTCGTGACCTTAACGGATGTGGCATCACGTTATGGTTATGTGTTTCTTTTGAAGAACACAAATCAGAAACTTTTAGAGTTTCGACACGAAATAGACAAACAGATCGGTTATAGTATTATACCGTCACGGTAAGATCGAGATGGAAAATACTTGAGCAATAAATTTCTCGTATATTTGAAAAATTATAGTATTCTTTCAAAAGGGACTCCTCCCGGAACACGTCAATATGACGGTGTGTCCGAAAATGATAAACCGAATTTTGTTGGACATGATAAGGATTAATCATGAGTCGCTCTGAGCTACCGTTTCCTTCAACGGATATGCATTAACAGTGCAAGAACTTATTTTGAATAAGGTTCCATAATAATCTGTTTGACAGATATCATATTAGATATGAACAGGGAAAGAAACCGGGTTTCACATTCCTGATAATTTGGGTATGTTAGGCATACGTTTGGATGATACCAAACTAGAGCCCAATTTGGATATGTGCCAATTGTAAGGTTATCTTAGGGATATCAAAGTATAGTACTTATACAAATCACTAAGAGAACAATATGATTGTTGCTCACCATGCGGTTTTCCTAAGGGGAATATCGATAAGCAGTGGTAAGTGGGAGGATAGTAAAACTCGATGAAAATCGGAGTAATATTGTTCAAGGTACCTATTCCTTAAATGGAACATAAATAGTTCATCAAGGATGAAACTATACCATTACTCTTCGAATACAGAAGAACCGCGTAGGTCGGATAGAGTCAGAAAACAACCTGGGGTATTGGTTTTTGATCTCACCTCATAAAGATGTCTATCTTATTGAGGAATACATACTTACTACGTATGAGGAAGTGATACAAGGTATCAATTCCCTAATTATGGCAAAGTGCCATGAATCCGAATTGGATTCCATGTATATCAACTATGTTTGGATACCAGTTGATGTACTTCAAGACATTGTGCCTATTGGTACTATAAGTCTTCAAGGAAGACATACATGGAAGGCAACATACCAACGTGTAAGGCTAGGCTTTTAGTGGAAAGGTGTCGTTATCAACAGTGTGTTGATTACGATTCAACCTTTTAACTGTTGCCACGGTAAATCCATTTGGATAATGCTTGTTATTCGATCCATGATTGGATTGAAGCAAGCATTAGGTTTTTAGAATTATCGTTTTGATGTAATCATAATGGTTTATGATTTAATTCAAAACGAAAAAGATTCTTGTGTAAATAAGAGGGTTAGTGGGAGCGCACTGACAGTGGTTGTCCTATAAAATAATGATAAATATGTCATTTCTTGGAAATGATATTCCCATAAAATAAATATCGGCGAAAGCTTGGCTTTCGAATTACTCTCCGTGGAACAGTACATTGAAAAATGTACGCGATTTGGTGTCTCATGCGCTTTGGGCATGTGGATTCACAAACAGGCCAATCAGAGTGATAGTCACTGGATTGATGTTAAGAACATCCGTTAGTATCTTAGAGAACTAATGATGCTGACTTAGCATATGTGACAAATGAGAACTTGAAGTGACTGAGATCACTATTGCAAGTTCCTAACCGATAAAATGACTATAAGTCACAAAACGGTACTATACAGTTTGAATAAAGATACAGTGAGCTGGAAATCTTCTAAGCAAGATACTGTTACCATATAAACAACAAATGCGGATTAATTGCTGCAGCTGAGGCAGCAATAGAAGCCATTTGGGTCAATAACAAATCTAATTAGATTAGATATAGGTCTGTTAGCAGCTGAGCTAGGCTTCAGCATAGGCTAAAGAATTAATGGTCTCATCAATGATCCAGATATATACTTCGATATTCATCTGATTCGTTCGGATCATACATCGTGGCGATGTGATGATCGTATAAATCGCGTCAGATGATAATCATGTAAATCCGCTGACGAAAACCTTTCCTCAGCAAGTTGAGCCAATCGTACATAGTTCTCGGTGTTAGGCATTCGAGTGACTGGCTATAGGCCAAGTGGGAGATTGTTGGACAATTATGACTATAGCGTCACTATCTGTACAAATAATGATGTTGTTGTACAAATTAACTATGTGACAAAGGAAGTTGCACTCTTATAGTTTGTGATTAGATCACCTAGATGTATAAATGATGAGAGGTCCCTATGGTTTGTTCCTGAATGGAGAATGATATGAGACAGTATCAGTCCACGTAGGATAAATCATTAAATATCCCTAGTCAGAGTATTATCGAGATTGGACATCGATAAATACGTAAAAGACTAGAATTACACTTGTGCGCGTTTGTGAGGGCACAACGACTTAGTTCTCATATATTTGGGTATAAGATACTCATGCAAGTGTAGTAGGAGGTCGTGTTTCACCGATGGTACGGGAAACAGCTTCGCTCTAGATAGACCCCCTCAGAATCCCATTGGTAGTATGACTATATGTCTATGGGAGTCCGACATCAGGGTAGGTGTATTTGGTCTTAACCTGAGACTTGCACCGCTAATACTTACGACAATCAATATACTTTGGTTGCGGTCGTCCAGGGCTTTAACAGGTTCTGCGTACGCCAATGCTGGGTATATTGAGAATCGTAGAGTATTGGGTGTGATGTCAAGACGAAAGTATCACTCCATTCATAGTGGAGATGATGTCACGTAGGATACGGGACTGGTGCTCTTATATGCTACAGCTATCGGGATATTATGACTAGGTCATGTATATGTGCTTCGTACGGGGCAGACACAGTTCCACCCCCAGGCCTAGCACGTGACAGTCCGATACTAGATCGATATGCACTATACGTTGTATACTACGCCTGATATAGATCTTTATATTCCTATAAGAATATTTCTGGAGAATTTGGTAGGCATAGCGCTTTGCTATAAGCCAACCTTGTCTTGTGAATCGGTAAAACGTAGTACTTGGTACGTACGTATTCGGATAGTCCGATAACCATATTTACTGCCAACATATCCGGAGATCTCATGGGTCGCTCCCCAAAGATGCACCAATGACGTATGACTCGCACTTTAATTAATCTAGGATTAATTCGATGAGAGAGAAAATTAATCTGAGATTAATTACGGAGATATTTTATCTGGGATAAAATATCGCTTAAAGAGAGAACAGTTAATTTGGAATTGTTTGGTTAAATTAATATATTCGATATATTAATCGAAATTATATTTCGACGCGGAATTGAAATTGGATTTTAATTCGGGCAAACGAATTAATTTAGAATTAATTCCTTAGCGAAGTAAATAGTGAATTCGCTAGGAGTAATCATTTAATTACGTCGCGACGGAAAATTCGTTAAATTCGGAATTAACGAACCCGAGCCCGAGAGTGATTGCGACCGCATTCGCATTTCGAATTCGAGTGCGGCATGCAAGTCACATCAAGCGTCAAATCACTAGTCGCATCAATCGTCAAATCACTTATCACTTTGAGTGATGTGATATGACATGTTGTCACTTTAATAAAGTGAAGAGATGTGATGTGAATAGTGATGTGAAATGATTGAAAGCTTTTAAAAGCTTGAGATGGAATATAACATTATTTTATTTCTTGCTTTTGACTTTTGAATTAAAGTAATGTATATTATTTATTTTATTTGCTTGGTAAATAAAATAAATATATGTTAAAAGCTTTTTTTTTCTCTCCTCCTAGCATGGTTCACGTTTTTGGGAACCCATTTTTTCCCTATATTTTTTCTTCTTCTTGACGGCTAGGAGCCATTTTTCTTCCCTCAATTTTTGGTCTGACCGAACAAAGGAAGAAGATGAAGTGCTAGTACACTCTTGAGTTGATACAAAGGTGATAGGGTAGTGAACTTGTGAGCTTGGAATCCATTTTGGAGCTTGAAGCTTGGAGCTTCAATGGAGGTCTCCCATGGCCGAATTTTTGAAGATCAATAGAGCAACAAAAACGTGCATCCCACTGCCTTGGGAGCTCTTTGCCGTGACCCAAAAGAGGAGGAAGAGTCTTGTTTTGTTTGGTGCATCAAATCCAATCCTTGTGAGTATATGTTTCCGCCGTTATTCCTTGATGTATTCACTTTTTTCTTGCTTGATTTGATGAATCTTGGGAGCTTATAAAAACTCAATAGTAAATATTATTGTAAATGTTTTATTATGAATAAAATGAGCAGTTTCTATAATATAATATATCTTCTTATATGGTAAAAAAGCAATGACCTTAGAATGATTAGTCATGATGCAGTTGCAAAAATGTCGCAACTAACATTGAGTTGTATCATGACATTGTCATTCTCAGACAGTTCATGGTCAAGGTTTACACTACTTGGTCAGTAAAGTAAACCCGTTGAGACGGGTACATGTCGTATACTAGAATATATGATGCCAATGGTTTCTCAATGAACCATGAGTCTTGGAGACTCGTATAGACGTGTAGGTGTTTATAGCAGATAAAAACTGAACAACTCACCGAAGATTCTTAATGGATGGTACACCAACGTCAATAAGAATCTTCTCAGGTTGAGTAGCATTTGTTATTCTTCGACTTGAGATACCACTGTGGGCACATGAGACATCTTCCACACTTAGATGACAGTCACGTCACCGATCTTTTTAGATCAGACCTCCGCCTATTCGTTGGGTATGGATAGATCCTCAGGGTGTCCTGTCTGTGTCGAGATAGGATCCGGCAGTTCTGTGTACAGAGCATAGGTAGTCTATATATGATTACCAATCAGATAATTGTTGGAATGTATGCCATAGAGCTACATGTGATGTAAACGGTTTTATGTGTTTTTAAATAAAATGATGCATTATTCATTTATCAAATTCATTTATCATCTTAAATACCCAAGATTGCTTATGTGCCTTCAGACTTAGTGTGTGAGTGTCATACACAAGAGGATTTAAGTCTGAAGTTAGTAATCTTAAATAGTCCATATAGAGTAAAAAATGGGTACTTTGTTTGTGGTTTATCTATAGCTGTGGTCCATTCTATATTTGTATGGCGATCTTAATCCGGATCGTCCATGTAGAGTCATGAGAATGGAGGCACCTTGTATGATGCGATCATATAGGACTGGACCCAGATGGAAATGACATTATTATAATATCCGTTAGACTAAGAAAGTCATTTCGATCTACTAGATGGTCATATGTAGATTGATCTTAATCCGGAGTGTACTACGAACTCCTGCATGGCAGGCTATGTCCTTTGATTTACAAAGGTGAGGTTGATGTAGCAGTCCCGACCAATAGCTACGTACTTTGGGGACACAGTTTATATTGTATATGGGAACATTTTACATAGACATGGAGTTCACTCCTTGCGAGAAGTAGATGAGTATCTTTCTTAAGGGTTGATTCGGTACTTGAACGATTTGAGCGCTCAAGTCTCTCTATTACGAATAGAAAGATTAAAATTCATAATAGTTATGAATAAATCGTTCATTAGAGAATCAATGATACTTAAGGTAAAAATATTTAGAGGGGTATAACGGACATTATGACCCGGCTCTAATTATTAGATACTCGTGAAGGGTCAATTCGTATGTAATGACTATATCGATGGACAACGACTTAGTTCGACTTAATATATCATATGCGGCAACGAGAGTACAACTTCGGGTTCTTAGTGGAATAACCCGAGTTAATAATTCGGAATATTTAATTAAGAGCTTAATTAATATTTCGAGATTATTGAAGATCGGAACCGTAGGTCATTTGGTCCCCGTGCTAGCTCGATATACTGTAGCGAAGTTAATATAATTGGATAGTCCAATTATATACTCACAAAAGAATAAATATTATTAAGATGATTAAAAATATTAATTATGTCACACTTGAAACTATATGTTAAAAGTTAATGTATGGTATTAATAATTATATGATGATTATTAAATACAAAATATTGAATTATATATATGATATAATTTGATAAGGCTAAGATTGTAATTTTTATATTATGGGTTTTGGAAACCCTTGATTTAATTTTGGAAGTAATGACTTTCAAAATATTAATCATACATTTAATTTGTAACATATATTGACTTTATGGAAAGTAAATAACATTGTTACAAAATTAATGAAGGAATATATGCCATGGCCGAATTCCCTACTCTATAAGGGAAAAGATTTGTTTGTTTTTGGAAACAAATAATCATTGGCATTAATTTGGAAGTTATGACTTTCAAAATTTAGTTAATTACTTATTTAATTTTATAACCCTTTTCAATAATGGTACTTGCAAAATTTTTTATTAAAAAAAATTAAATAATTCCTTGCTTGGCCGAATTTGAGGAGGAAATAGGGAGGGAATTGTTAGACATTATGACCCATACGTCACTATTTTGTAAATGATATTGATTATTGTACATAAATTAACTATGTGATAAGAAATTGCCTTTTGCCGTTTTGTAAAATATTTAATATATTAATGGCAAGTCCTATGATTAGTTCCGTATTAGATGATATGAGACATTATCAATATAAAAGGTTTAATCTTAAATATCCCCTAGTCGAGTATATCGAGATCGGCATCGATAATACGGATAGACTAGTATTGCACTTGTGCGAGTTTTGATGGCACAACGGCATAGTTTTCTCAATATTTAAGTATTGGATACTATGCAAGTGCGATAGGAGGTTGTGTTTTAAACGCGATGGTACGGCAAACAGCTTCGCTCTGGACAGACCCCGAGAAATCCCATTGGTAGTATGTCTCGTGTCTATGGGAGGGCCGCATCAGGGTAGGTGTATATGGTCTTAACCTGAGACTTGCATCGCTAGTACTTGCGACAATCGTAAACTTGGGTTGTGGTGGTTCGGGGCTTTAACCGGGTCTGTGTACGCCTCTTCTGGGTTATCGAGAATCGTAGTGTACTGGATGTGATGTCAAGAATGGAAGTATCACTTCAGACATATGGAGATGAGATCACGGCAGGATACCAACTAGTACTCTATAAAGGTTGCAACCGTCGGGACAATAAGGACCAGGTCAGGATTGTCCGATTTAAAAAGAGACTAGTTGTTTTGAATATCCGATAATGTTTCGTACGGGTTCAGACACATTTCCAGCCCCAGGCCTAACATGTGATCGTCCGATACTGGATCGATGTACGCGATACTACTTAACTAAAAACGCTTGATAAAGATCTACTATTCCAGTAAGAATATTTCTGGAGAAATTGGGTAGGCATGGCGCTTTGCTAAAGCCAACCTTGTCTTGTATATCGTTTAAAACGTAGTACGAGGTACGTACGTGTTTGGATTATCCAACGACCGTATTTACTTGCCAACATATCCGGAGATCTCCTGGGTCGCTTCCTGAAGATTCACCTATGATGTTTGATTCGGAACTTTATTAATCTTGGATTAATTGCGGAGATAACTTTATCTTGGATAAAATGCCTTATTAGTGGAAGAGAGAGATCGATTAAATTTGGAATTAATCGATAAATATATATTCGATATATTATTAAACGAAATTAGATTTTCGACGCGGATTAAAATCAGATTTTAATTCGGGCAACGAATTAAATTTAGAAATTAATTCGTTAGCGATCTGAATAATAATTCCGTAGGCGTAATTATTTATTCTCGTCGCGACGAAATTCCTTTTTATTCGGAATTAGCGAAATTTGGGCCCGAAAGTGTTTGCGGACACTTCGTATTTTGAAACGGGTGGAATCCGCAAATCACATCGCGATTCTCATTACTTTACACGAATAGATGATGGATGTACTAGTCACCTTTATGGGATATACATTGTCTCTATTCTCAATGTGAGATAAAATTATGGCATATGATGAATTTTTTTTGGAGGGAAACCGTTCACGATTTTTGAAGGGTTTTTTTGATTAAAAAATCATTTTGGTATTTGATATCTTATCATTGCTTTTTCATTTGGCCTCTCACAGTTTTGGAAACAAAAGAGAACAAATTGAAAAGTAAAACACTCCCTCTTCCTCTCCTTTGCTCACGCCGGGAGCTCACCCAATGCAGAAAATCATTTTCATTTCTCCATTTTGCTAGCACATTGTAGGATCAAAAGCGTGTTAGACATTATGTCCCATAGCGTCACTGTTTGTAAATGATATTGTATTATTGTACAAAATTAACTATGTGATAATGAAATTGCCTTTTGCCGTTTTGTAATATTATTTACTTTGATATATAAATGGCGAAAGTCCATATGATTAATACCGGATTGAGATGATATGAGACAGTATCAATCCATAAAGGTTTAATCATTAAATATCCCTAGTCGGAGTATTATCGAGATCGGACATCGATAATGCGGAATAGACTAGTATTGCGCTTGTGCACGTTGTGAGGGCACAACGGCATAGTCTCATATATTTAAGTATTGGATACTTATGCAAGTGCGATAGGAGGTTGTGTTTTACCGATGGTACGGAAAACAGCTTCGCTCTGGATAGACCCCGCGGAATCCCATTGGTAGTATGTCTGCGTGTCTATGGGAGGCCGCATCAGGGTAGGTGTATATGGTCTTACCTGAGACTTACATCGCTAGTACTTGCGACAATCGGTAAACTTTGGTTTTGGTGGTTGGGGACCTTAACCGGTTCTGTGTACACCTCTTCTGGGTTTATCGAGAATCGTAGTGTACTGGATGTGATGTCGAGATGGAAGTATCACTTCAGACATATGGAGGTGATGATCACGCAGGACACAGAACTAGTACTCTATAAAAGGTTGCAACCGTCGGGACAATATGACCAGGTCAGGATTGTCCGATTTAAAGAGACTAGTTGCTTGATGTCCGATATATGTTTCGTACGGGGCAGACACATTTCCAGCCCCAGGCCTAACATGTGATCATCCGATACTGGTTCGATATACGCAATACTACGGTATACTACGCTTGATATAGATCTTATATTCCTATAAGAATATTTCTGGAGAATTGGGTAGGCATGGCGCTTTGCTAGAAGCCAACCTTGTCTTGTGAATCGGTAAAAACGTAGTACGAGGTACGTACGTGTTCGGATAATCCGACGACCGTATTTACTGCCAACATATCCGGAGATCTCTTGGGTCGCTTCCCGAAGATTCACCAATGACGTATGATTCAAACTCGATTAATCTTGGATTAATTACGGAGAGACTTTATCTTGGATAAAGTACTATACATAGAGAGAGAACGATTAATTTGGAATTAATCGTAAATTATTATATTCGATATAATAATCGAAATTCGATTTCGACGCGAAATTAAAATTAGATTTTAATTCGGGCAAACGAGTTAATTTAGAATTAATTCGTTAGCGACGTAAATATAATTTCGCTAGGCGCAATTATTTATTTAAATTCGATTTAATTAACGTCGCGACGTAAGTTCGGTATTTCGGAAATATCGAACCCGAACGCGTGAGTGCACGTGGGCCCACTTTCATTTGGAAACGTGTGGGGCCCACATGACACATGTCATTTATGCATTATTTAATTGTTAATGCATTGCATGGAGATAGTGTACAACACTCAATGGTTTTGCATGGAAATTGAGTGTTTGACACTCTAAGCCATTGCATGATTTGTGTCATAAGTTTATTATTATTTAATAAATATTATGGCATAAATATAAATTGATTTTTTGTAACAAAAATCATTCACTCTCTCTCTCTCACATTGCCGCCGAAACTACATGCAGTTTTGGGCTCTCCATTTCTTCAATTTTTGTGGCAAGATTTGAAGAAGTTGTGCATTCAAAATCACAACAAAGGCTAGCACCTTCAAGGGATCATACAAGGTGTTATGGGAAACTAATCCTTGAGCTTGGAGGATCAAAAAAGCTTGGAGCTGCACTTTCCACCTTGGCCGAATTCATCACTGCACAAAGGAGAAGTTTTCATTTCATCAACGCATCCGCATTCCGATTTTTGTGAGTATGATTCCGCCATACTTCAATATTGTTCATTCATTTATATATATTTTGTTGCTCTTGTTGATCTTGGGGCTTGGTATTAGAAACCAACAATGGTATCATTGAGCTTAAAGAGCATGCAAATATATTAGGATGTTATTTGGGAAAATTGTATGAAGCATGATTTGATGAGTTTGCTTGATTAAATATGCTTAGATGTATGTTATTTAGATTATACATCATCAATTTCATGGAAAATAAATTGGATTAATTTTTCCAACCCAAATGAGGCTTGGCCGAATACATGCAAGCATATGGACTAGATGATTTTTTAATTTTAAGACATTAGATGACTTGAACAATATGGAATGATGATTTGTAACTCGATTGGATTGAAACGAAATCGGAACCATTTTAATCACCTTGGCCGAATGCTTGATGGAGGATTAGGGACTTGATTTTTTGATTAAATAATGTTGGACATATATTTAAGATAAAATATGATTAATGGATTAATTTGATATTTTGGGAATATTGATTTAAAGAATTAATCATGATAATACACTTTAATTAATTAGTAATAAAATTTGGTTAGTTGGGCTTAATTTTGAATTGGGCCTAAACTATTATATTTGGACAAAATGGGCTTGGTTGGGCCAAGTAGATTTGGACCATTGGATTGGATCCAAAATGGGCCTAAATCACACCATTTAAGCCCAATATAATAAATGGGCTTTTATGTTTAATTGGGCCTTATGGGCTTGATATTGATTTTATGGCATATGAGGGTGATTCCTTATTGGGCTTGGTAATTGGGTTTGACCCATACATTGACCAAAACCCAAGCCTAAAGAAATCAATTGAAAGCCCATCGGACTTTAATTAAACGGACATTAGATGTTAGTTGGGCTTTGAGACCCGATTGTATTAGATTTGGAATCTAAGTTATAAAAGCACAATAAAAGTGTAAATATTTAATTTAGAATTAAATAATAGGATTAGTATTGAATACGACTTAAATTGGATTTAACGAGTAGTTCGATATAATTCGTGAATTCATACTATAAGTATTTATTCTCAAATTGAGTTGGACTCGCGCAAATGCAAACAATTGTTTGAACATTGTATTGTCACCTAATTAAAGACTAATTAATTGGATTTGATTGGTTGTATAACATGCTTGAATGAATGAATGTGGATGTGATGTATGAATAGTGTATATCGGATGGATATTAGAAGGGAAGGGTAATTTTAGAAATTATTGTAAATTTAGAATTTATAATTGGACCTGCGTGTCCAGCCTTTCTCTTATTGTCTCTTTGTATTCTCTTCTCACCTAATTCCCCTCAATGTAAATGAGGTTTCTCTTATTGTATTATGTAATTGGGTAAGAGTAGAATAGTGCTAGCGGGGAGAGGAAGGGAGTGATTTGTTCTAGGAACAAGTTGTTGTTCATATCCATCCGTATATCGCTATTACTTTACTTTACGCGCTTTATGATGTTTTAGAAGCATGCTTAAGGGTGTATGATGATGAGACCTAACAAAGATAAATTAATTGGTTGCCAATTACGCGAAAAATCCCTCAAACAATATTAAGCGATTTTCCTTCCATTGAATGATTCTTGTTCAAGATCCGAAGTTGGCATTGGTTTGTTTGGCCAAAGTCAAGACCTTTGTCAATCAAGGATGTACTTGAATCATGAGAGTTTTGTTGCATATCGGTGTCTTGTCCAAATCGTGATTTTTATTGGCCAAAGTCAAGATCACTTTTTGTCCAATGACATTGATTACGAAACTTTCCTCGTCAATGGGTCCCGCTTAACTGGAATCATTAGGTTTGTTTTTGGCCAAAGCCAAGGCCTAGATGATTCGGAGGATAGGGTTAGGAAAATGTAATGGATACATTGACATTATACATATGTTTGGGACTTGGATGTCCACCTAACCGGATCTAGGAATTGGATGAGATCCAATTGATCATAGAGATCTACCTAAGTTAAATAGCATACAGCTTTTATTGGCCAAAGTCAAGGTTGTGTGTTATTTAACGGGATCCTAGCCCACTAGGAAATGCGATTTCCCGAGTTCTCCACAAGAGGGTTAGAGACTTGAAGAAAATAGTGGGAGGCTATTATTGAATTTGCAATTTCGTTCAGATACTTAGCCTTACGCGTCTTTCAAAATTATTTCGTCAATATTTTAATAATTAGTTGGACTAATATATTGTTATTTTGCTTGTAACAGTTTGACTGTACCCATAACATCGTTGACTTTATAGTTGGACTATAGTTGTCAAGATGACTGGCAAGGGTAATGTCCGCGACATAATCATGGGCGATAATGTCTTCAAAGGGACAAACTTTGCCGACTGGGAAATGAACCTCAAGATAGTGCTTGGGGCTGAGAGGGTGCTGTATACTATTCAGAGACCTCTCCCGCCTAAACCCACTGAGCCACTGGAGCTAGAGTTATGGAAGACTCATAGTGACGATTGTGACCAAGCTCAGTCAGTTATGCTAGCTGCAATGACCCAGCATTTCAGACGCCAGAACAGGGACTTGGATCCCTATAACATGATGGCAAGATTGCGTGATCTCCACCGCACCAACAAGCGGATGGAGAGGTATGAGCTAGTAAGGAAACTCTTCCGCTCCCGGATGACAGACGGCGCATCAGTTGAGGCCCACGGGACTCAAATGATCGCTGACATAGATGAGTTAGCCAAGATGGGCATTGTCTTGGAGGCAGAGTTGACGATTGATATGCTATTACAATCGCTACCCGATACTTGGAAACAAATCATCATCAACTATAAGTTGATGGACACTGACGACACTCTTGGAGAGTTGTTGTCCGTGCTGAAGGAGTCCGAAAAGGAACTCCTAAAGGGGAGCAAGCGCGAGGCGCATTATGCATCGACCTCTCATGCGCCAAGGGCTGGGCCCAAGGCAATTGGAGGTGCGAGGAAGAAGAAGTTCAAGAACAAGGGCAAGGGCAAGTTGACAGTGGCTTCTAGGAAGCCAAAGGACAAATCTCGCGACATCTGCCTCAACTGCGGCAAGAGGGGTCACTGGAAACGTGACTGCCGAATGGGCAAAGGGCAGAGGGAGGATATCAAGGCTGGCAAGGCTATCGCCTCTGGTATGTTTGTTATTGAGATAAATATGAATACTTCTAGTTTTAAAAATTGGATTTTTGATTCTGGTTGTGGTGCTCATATTTGTACTGATGTGCAGGATCTGCAGGATAGCAGGGTGCTGGCATCGGGGGAGATGGATCTACGGGTCGGAAACGGAACACCAGTTGCTGTTTTGGCCGTAGGGACTTTTGTTTTAGAACTGCCCTCAGGGCATGTACTTAAACTTTTGAACTGTTATTTTGTACCTAGTTTAACTAGGAATATTATCTGTATCCTTGTTAACCCAGCAGGGTTACACTTTTGTATTTAGAAACACTGGGTGTTATTTATATAAAAATGATGCAGAAATTTGCACAGCTGTTGCAAATAACGGTCTTTATATTTTGAATATAAATGAATCTCCTAAAATGACAAACAAAAGGCTCAAAAGGAGTAATCTAAAAGATGAAGCTTATATGTGGCATTGTCGTCTAGGACACATCAACAAGACTCGCATATCCACACTTTCGAAGAGTGGGTACTTGGACGAATTTGATCCCAATTCATATGACGTCTGCGAATCTTGTCTTTTAGGCAAAATGCCTAAATCACCTTTTAGCGGTAAAGGTGAACGTGCCACAGAACTGTTGGCTCTCGTTCATACTGACGTATGCGGGCCCATGTCTAGCCAGGCTAGAGGTGGATTTCACTACTTCGTAACCTTCACAGATGATGCATCTCGTTACGGTTATGTGTATCTTATGAGACACAAGTCGGAAACTTTTGAGAAATTCAAAGAGTTTCGACACGAAGTGGAGAAAAAACAGGGAAGAGTATTAAGACATTACGGTCAGACCGTGGTGGCGAATACTTAAGTTATGAGTTTCAAGATTACTTGAAAGAATATGGTATTCTTTCACAGTGGACTCCTCCTGGAACACCGCAATTAAACGGTGTGTCCGAACGGAGAAACCGCACCTTGTTGGACATGGTAAGGTCAATGATGAGTCGCACTGAGCTACCAATATCCTTCTGGGGATACGCATTAAACAGTGCTATACTTATTTTGAATAAGGTACCGTCGAAGTCTGTTGAACAGACTCCATATGAGATATGGACAGGAAGGAAACCAGGTTTCTCTTTCCTGAAGATTTGGGGATGCTGGGCATATGTTAAACGTTTGGAAGGTACCAAACTTGAACCCAAATCTGATAAATGCCTTTTCGTAGGATATCCTAGGGAAACCAAAGGATATTACTTCTATCACCCACAAGAGAACAAAGTATTTGTTGCTCTACAAGCATTTTTCCTTGAGAAGGATTTTATAAATGCAGTGGTAAGTGGGAGGAAAGTAGAACTCGATGAAGATCGTAGTGATACTGTTCCTGGCAATGAATCAACGACGGAACAAGAACAGACCGTCCGGGATGAGTCTGTACCACAAACTTCACATACACAAGGACCGCGTAGGTCGGAGAGAGTCAGAACAGTACCTGAGAGGTATGGGTTCCTGATCTCACCTCATGTAGATATTAATCTTATTGAGGATAATGAGCCGGCTACGTATGAGGAAGCGATACAAAATATCGATTCCGCTTTATGGCAAGAAGCCATGAAGTCCGAGATGGATTCCATGTACGCCAACCAAGTTTGGACACTGGTTGATGCACCAGAAGGCGTAAAGCCTATTGGATGCAGATGGATCTTCAAGAAGAAGACCGACATGGATGGCAACGTACAAACGTACAAAGCTAGGCTTGTAGCGAAGGGGTATCGTCAACAATATGGTATTGATTATGACGAAACCTTCTCACCCGTTGCCATGATTAAATCCATTCGGATAATGCTTGCAATAGCTGCATATTTCGATTACGAGATATGGCAGATGGACGTTAAAACCGCTTTCCTTAACGGAAACCTTTTGGGATGTTTATATGCAACAGCCTGACGGTTTTATCGTACCTAGACTTGCAAACAAGGTTTGTAAGTTAAATCGATCCATTTATGGATTGAAGCAAGCATCACGGTCATGGAATCAGCGTTTTGATGAGATCATAAAAGAATATGATTTCGTGCAAAACGCAGATGACCCTTGTATACAAGAAGGTTAGTGGGAGAGCACTTACTTTTATTGTCCTTTATGTCGACGACGTATTGCTTATAGGCAATGACATTCCCATGCTAACGTCGGTGAAAGCTTGGCTTTCATTAAAATTCTCCATGAAAGATCTGGGAGAAGCAGCCTTTATTCTTGGAATAAAGATCTACCCGGGATAGATCTAGAAAGCTGCTTGGACTCTCCCAGAGTACATACATTGATAAAGTGTTGAAGCGATTCAACATGGAACAATCCAAGAGGGGATTGGTTCCAATGGTACGTGGTACCTCTCTGTCTAAGGACATGTGTCCTAAGACTCAGGAAGAGAGAGACAACATGAGTCGGATACCGTTCGCCTCGGCAGTCGGATCGATCATGTATGCCATGATATGTACACGACCTGATGTCTCATATGCTTTGAGCATGTGCAGTCGCTATCAGGCCGATCCAGGTGAAGGTCACTGGATAGCAGTTAAGAATATCCTTAAGTATCTTAAACGAACTAAGGATGCTTTCTTAATTTATGGAGGTGGAGAACTTGCGGTATCTGGGTATACCGATGCAAGTTTCCAAACCGACAAGGATGACTACAAGTCGCAATCCGGGTACATTTTTTGTTTGAATAACGGAGCAGTGAGCTGGAAATCTTCCAAGCAAGATACTGTTGCCGATTCAACAACAGAAGCGGAGTACATCGCTGCATCTGAAGCAGCAAAGGAGGCAGTTTGGATCCGAAAGTTCCTAATCGGATTAGGAGTAGTTCCGTTAGCAGCTGAGCCCGTTCCATTGTATTGTGACAATAACGGGGCTATAGCACAGGCTAAGGAACCAAGGTCTCATCAACGGTCCAAGCATGTTCTTCGACGTTACCATCTGATTCGGGAGATTATACATCGTGGCGATGTAAAGGTCGAGAAGGTCACATCAGATGACAACATTGCAGATCCGCTGACGAAGGCTGTTCTTCAGCAAGTTTTTGAACGACACATACATAGTTCGGGTATTAGATGCTTGAGTGACTGGCTATAGGCCAAGTGGGAGATTGTTAGATTAGACATTATGTCCCATAGCGTCACTGTTTGTAAATGATATTGTATTATTGTACAAAATTAACTATGTGATAATGAAATTGCCTTTTGCCGTTTTGTAATATTATTTACTTTGATATATAAATGGCGAAAGTCCATATGATTAATACCGGATTGAGATGATATGAGACAGTATCAATCCATAAAGGTTTAATCATTAATATCCCTAGTCGGAGTATTATCGAGATCGGACATCGATAATGCGGAATAGACTAGTATTGCGCTTGTGCACGTTGTGAGGGCACAACGGCATAGTTCTCATATATTTAAGTATTGGATACTTATGCAAGTGCGATAGGAGGTTGTGTTTTACCGATGGTACGGAAAACAGCTTCGCTCTGGATAGACCCCGCGGAATCCCATTGGTAGTATGTCTGCGTGTCTATGGGAGGCCGCATCAGGGTAGGTGTATATGGTCTTAACCTGAGACTTACATCGCTAGTACTTGCGACAATCGGTAAACTTTGGTTTTGGTGGTTGGGGACCTTAACCGGTTCTGTGTACACCTCTTCTGGGTTTATCGAGAATCGTAGTGTACTGGATGTGATGTCGAGATGGAAGTATCACTTCAGACATATGGAGGTGATGATCACGCAGGACACAGAACTAGTACTCTATAAAAGGTTGCAACCGTCGGGACAATATGACCAGGTCAGGATTGTCCGATTTAAAGAGACTAGTTGCTTGATGTCCGATATATGTTTCGTACGGGGCAGACACATTTCCAGCCCCAGGCCTAACATGTGATCATCCGATACTGGTTCGATATACGCAATACTACGGTATACTACGCTTGATATAGATCTTATATTCCTATAAGAATATTTCTGGAGAATTGGGTAGGCATGGCGCTTTGCTAGAAGCCAACCTTGTCTTGTGAATCGGTAAAAACGTAGTACGAGGTACGTACGTGTTCGGATAATCCGACGACCGTATTTACTGCCAACATATCCGGAGATCTCTTGGGTCGCTTCCCGAAGATTCACCAATGACGTATGATTCAAACTCGATTAATCTTGGATTAATTACGGAGAGACTTTATCTTGGATAAAGTACTATACAAAGAGAGAGAACGATTAATTTGGAATTAATCGTAAAATTATTATATTCGATATAATAATCGAAATTCGATTTCGACGCGAAATAAAATTAGATTTTAATTCGGGCAAACGAGTTAATTTAGAATTAATTCGTTAGCGACGTAAATAATAATTTCGCTAGGCGCAATTATTTATTTAAATTCGATTTAATTAACGTCGCGACGTAAGTTCGGTATTTCGGAAATATCGAACCCGAACGCGTGAGTGCACGTGGGCCCACTTTCATTTGGAAACGTGTGGGGCCCACATGACACATGTCATATTATGCATTATTTAATTGTTAATGCATTGCATGGAGATAGTGTACAATGCACTCAATGGTTTTGCATGGAAATTGAGTGTTTGACACTCTAAGCCATTGCATGATTTGTGTCATAAGTTTATTATTAATTTAATAAATATTATGGCATAAATATAAATTGATTTTTTGTAACAAAATCATTGAACTCCTCTCTCTCTCACATTGCCGAAACTACATGCAGTTTTGGGCTCTCCATTTCTTCATTTTTGTGGCAAGATTTGAAGAAGTTGTGCATTCAAAATCACAACAAAGGCTAGCACCTTCAAGGGATCATACAAAGGTGTTATGGGAACTAAATCCTTGAGCTTGGGAGGATCAAACAAAGCTTGGAGCTGCACTTTTCCACCTTGGCCGAATTCATCACACTGCACAAGGGAGAAGTTTTCATTTCATCAACGCATCCGCATTCCGATTTTTGTGAGTATGATTCCGCCATACTTCAATATTGTTCATTCATTATATATATTTTGTTTGCTCTTGTTGATCTTGGGGCTTGGTAATTTTTCCAACAAAGAGTTTTAGGGAAACACCCTTGGACCTT
This sequence comes from Zanthoxylum bungeanum, assembly GCA_019454045.1. Classification (NCBI taxonomy): domain Eukaryota; kingdom Viridiplantae; phylum Streptophyta; class Magnoliopsida; order Sapindales; family Rutaceae; genus Zanthoxylum; species Zanthoxylum bungeanum. The sequence goes on from SKCR01015567.1 coordinate 43,270, forward strand.
GGAACCTTGAAGACTTGAAGCTTCTCTTCCTCTTCACTTGGCCGAAACTTCCACCTTGAAGACTCATGATTGGTCTTCACACTTCACCATTTTCGTCACAAGCTAGTAAGTATGATTCCGCCATGTTTCTATCTTTGCATGTATGTTCTTTGTATTTCTATGCTTATCTTTCTTTCTTTGGGACTAATTATAGAAACCAACATGGATTGGTGTTTTGTTTTGGAAACAATTGACTAAGTATCAAAAGAAAACTTGATTTTCTTTTGAGACACTCTCATTCTACCAACCCTAGGCTTTTCTTCTTCTTCTCTATCTCTCAAAATTTGAGATATACATTGAAGAACAAAAAGAAGAAAAAAAAATATAAGTGTTTGCTTGAATCTCTAAATCGTTTAGGGATTTGTTTTGTGAGTGTACCACACTACCCTCCGTTGGTAATAGAACATAGCCTGGAAAGATTTTTGTGGGACAAATAAATCTCCTCTTCCTCTATTCATCTAGGTCACGGTAGAGGGAGGCCTAATTTCACCTCATTGCCGCACCGGTTTGGGCTCTTGACTTCGGGGCTCTGTCGTGTTTTCTTCGGTTTTAATTCGGGATTTTGGAAACCTCTTTGGGGAAGTTTTGGGGCTGAGTTGGGAACTGGTTTTGAGTGATTAAATCAGACCTTAAATAACTGTCATAGTTTCACGCCAATAGTGGGACTGGTTTGTGTGTGGCATTTCGGTTTGTGTAAGCGGGTGTAAAACAGTCCAATAATTCACTGCAGTTCGGGGGCTGTTTCGGGACTTTTTGGGCGGATTCCAGAACTGAGATCTTTATCCGAACAGAAGCACAAACGTTCAGTATGTTAAATGAAATTTTTTGTTTTTTTTAGAAATTTCGACGTGGATTAAAATTGGATTTTAATTCGGGCAACAAATTAATTTAGAATTAATTCGTGAGCGACATGAATAGTATTTTTGCTAGGCATAATTATTTAATTAAATTTGATTTAATACGTCGTAACGGAAAATTCGTTAATTCAGAATAGTGAACCTGAGTCCAGGAGTGTTTGCGGGCCCACTCAGATTTTGAATTAAAGTGGGGCCCACAATTCACATCGCGAGTCTCATCAAATGTCACTTTAGTGATGGAAGTCCTGTCATTTTTTTTGAGATTGACTTCTAGTCACTTTTTGTGATGGGAGTTGTTGGGAACAATTAATGTAATTTTCCCTCCAAATTGTTTTAGCCTTTTTGGAAAAGGATATACAAAAGTTTTGAGAGACTTTTTGTATAAGGAATTAATTATTTTAGAAACAAATTACACAACTCACTCTCTTTCTTCTCTATGGCCGAAACTTGGCCTTGTTTTTTCTCTCAATTGCCGTGAGCCTAGGGCTCATTTGCTTCTTGATTTTGCTTCAAAATCAACAATGCTAGCAGATTAAAGGAGTCATTCAAAGGTGTTAGGGAAACATATCCATGAGTTTGGAATTCAAGGAGATGCTTGGAAGCTTTACATACATCAAAGGGGAGCTTGGAGCACAACACAAAGGCTTGAAATTTTTGTTATCTCCTACATCCAAAACCGATCAAAGTGAGTATTTTTCGCTACTTTACTTTGATGTATTCACATGATTTCTTGCTTAATTGATCTTGGTTTGACCTAGAAAACCCAACAATGGTATATGAGCTATAATTGAGCATGAAATTGAATTTAGGGTTCTTAACTTTAATTTGAGATTTGTGATTTGAGCATGATCTCTTCAAATTGATTGGTTGAGTATGCTTAGAATATGTTAACTTTGAGTTGTGCATGATCAATTTGAAGTAAAATTAATTGAATTAATTTTCCCCAAAAGATTAGGCTTGGCCGAATATGGTATAGAACCCTAGGTCATGGTGATTTTGATTTTGGACCATTGGATGTGTTCAAAATGCATGAGATATATTAGTTTGTGATTTAATTGGATTGAAATCAAAATTGATATAAAAAGTCTCTAATTGTCGTGAGCCTTGTAAGCATGTTGGGTTTTATTTTGCTTCAATTTGTGTTGGACATAAGTTGATTAATTAAAGCATGATTAATTAGTGTAATTGGTATTTTGGGAATGTTAATTTGACTAATTAATTATGGCTATTACACTTTAATTAATTAAATTGTGAAATTTGGAATATTGGAATTTAATTAATTAGGCTTAATTTGGAATTGGGATAATAAAGATTGTATTTGGGCTTAATGGGTTTGGTTGGGCCAAGTTTGGTTTAGGATAATTGGTTGGATCCAATTGGGCCTAAAACCATTTCCATAAACTCCAAATATGATAATTGGGCCTAATGGGCCAAAATTAATTTTGTGGCAAATGGTGATTCCTTATTGGGCTTTGGTTGCCAAAGTCCATGTCTTATAAATTAATTGAAAGCCTATTGGACTTTAATTAAATTGACATTGGATGTTAATTGGGCTTTGAGACCCGTTTAGATTAGATTTAGAATCTAAGTAGCAAAGGCTCATTAATAAAGTGTAATTATTTAATTTGGAATTAAGTAATGAATTAGTATTGAATAAAAATTAAATTGGATTTAATATTGTAGTTTGATATAATTCAAGAATTCATACTTTGAGTACTTATTCTTAAACGAGTTGGACTCGCTTAATCAAATCGTTGTTTGAACATGGATGGTCATTAATCAAAGATTAATTAATTGGATTAGATTGATTGATAACATGCTTTGTGTGAATACATGGATGTGATGTATGAATAATATATATCGGATGGATATTAGATGGGTGATGGTAATTTTGGAAATTGTTGTAATAAATTTAGAATTTATTAAATTGGTCCTGCGTGTCCAGCCTATTACCTATTGACTCTTTGTATTTCTATTCTCACCTATTCCCCTCAATGTAAATGAGGTTTCTTTAGAAGTGTTAAGTAATTGGGTAGAAGTAAGAATAATGCTAGCCGGGGAGAGGAAATAGAGTGATTTGTTCTAGAAACAATTTGTGAGATATCCATCTGCATATCATTATTAATTTATTTATCGCGCCTTATTATGCTTTTAGAATGCATGTTTAAGGGTGTATGATGAGACCTAATCAAAGATAATTAATTGGTTGCCAATTACGCGAAAAACCCTCAATAAATATTAAGCGATTTCCTTCCATTGAGTGATTCTCTCTCAAGATCCAAGATTGACACTGGTTTGTTGGCCAAAGTCAAGACCTTTGTCCATCGTGGATGTGTTTGAATCATGAAGGCTTTGTTCCATATGGCATGTCTTGTCCAATTTTTGATTTGTTGGCCAAAGTCAAGATCACTTCTTGTCCATCGACATCGATTACGAAGATTTCCAAAGTTAATGGGTCCCGCTTAACTGGAATCATTAAGTTTGTTGTACCAAAGCCAAGGCTTAGTTGATTCAGTGGAAAAGGTTAGGAAAATATATTGGATATATTGGCATATATATTGTATATATGTTTCGGACTTGGATGTCCACCTACTGGATATAGGAATTAGATGAGATCCAATTAATCTAAGAGATCTACCTAGTTAAACATTATACAGCTTGTTGGCCAAAGTCAAGGTTGTGTGTTATTTAACGAGATCCTAGCCCACTAGGAAACTAGGTTTTTCGAGTACTCAATAGAGGGTTAGAGGCTCGCCGAAAAATAGTGGGAGGCAATTATTAAATTTGCAATTTCGTTTAGATACTTGCCAATACGCGCTCATTTCATTTTTCGTCATTACATATATAATTTAGTTGGACTAATATTTAATCGTTGTTTTAAATTAAACAGTTAGACTGTATTCAACTTACTTTATTTATAGTTGATTATATAATTGGATTATAGTAATCAATATATTTGAATTAACCAATCAAATAGTAGTTGATTACATAGTTAGACTATAGTAATCATTATATTTGATTGTACATGAAATCGTTTATTGGATAGTTAGACTATTGGAATCAAGGTAACTGAAAGATTAGCGTTTAGAACATAATCCTGGGAGAAAATGTCATTAAGCGGCTTTAATTTTCAATTTGGGAATAGAACCTCAGGATAGTCCTGGGAACTAAGAAGTCACTCTATTTGATAGAGCAACTTCTTGGGCCTAAGCTCAAAGTTGAGCAAATAGTAGAACATGATCTTTGGAAGATTTATGTGATGATAACTTTAGTGCTCAACCTAATATGCTTGCCGCAAAGACTCCTTTATTTCTTCATCAGAACTAAGGATTAGATCCTTATAGTACGATATAGAAATTGAAGGATCTTCATAGATCTATACTAAGATCTTAGAATTACTAATTGCAATAGAAAACTCTTGGAGAGTTAATGGCTATGCTCAAGGAGGCAAAGCCAGAGTTTGCAAAAGGGCAAGAAGCGCAAGACGCATCTTACTTCTGGGGTGTGGAAAAGGGAAAAGGAAAAATCGTCACAGTCTTCTAGGAAGACAAAGGACATATCCCAAGATCTATGCCTAAATTGTGGAAAATGGGGTCACTGGATGCGTGACTGCCGTATGGATAAGGCAGACGTGAAGGAAGTGAAGGCAGGACAAGGTTTCGGCCTCAAGTATGTTTGTCATAAACATGTTCACTATTAGTTTCAAAATTGGATTTTTGATACTAGATGTGGTACATAAATATGTACTGATGTGCAGAATCTGCTGATTAGCAGGAGACTGGCTTCAGTTGAGATCGACCTACGAGTCAAAAACGGGACGAGAGTCGTTGTTTTAACCATAGAAACCTAAGTTTAGGAACTACCCTTCGGGTGTGTACTTAAATTAGGAAACTGTTATAATGTAACTAGTTGACTAGAAACATTATCTCTATATCTAAGTTTAACCCATTGCAGGTATACCTTTATATTCTAGAACACTAGGTGTTTTATTTTATAAAGATGATATTGAGATAAACACATTAGATGTGAATAACAGTGTTTATATTTTGAATATAAATGAATCTCGAACGTATAACATGACAAACAAATAGCTCAAACTGAATTAATCATATGAGACTTTTTTGTGGCATTGTTGTCTAGGACATATTAAACAAGACTCGTATATCCACACTTTCGAAGAGTGGGTATTAGGACGGATTTGATTCTAATTTAAATAAAGTCTACGAATCTAGTTTATTAGGAAAAATGCCTAAAACACCTTCTACTTGGTAAAAGTGCAAGTGCCACCGTTTTGTTAGCCATCGTTCATAGTGTCGTAAGTGGGCCCATGTCTAGCTAGGATAGAGGTGGATATGAATACTTCGTAACCTTTATGGATGTGGCATCGCGTTATGGTTATGTGTTTCTTTTGAAACACAAATCGAAAACTTTTGATAAATTCAAAGAGTTTCGACACGAAGCATAAAAATAGAACGGCAAGAGTATTAAAACATCACGATTGGACCATGATGAAAATAATTAAGCAATAAGTTTCTTAATTAATTGAAAGAGTATAGTATTCTTTCAATATGGACTCCTCACGGAACAACTTAGTTTGACGGTGTGTCCGAACAGAGAAACCGAACTTTGTTGGACATAGTAAGGTTAATTATGAGTCGCTCTGAGCTACCATTTTCCTTCTAGGGATACGCATTAATCAGTGCATAACTTATTTTGAATATGGTTCCATGAAAATATGTTGGACATACTTCATATTAGATATGAACAGGAAAGAAACATGGTTTTCTCATTCCTGAACATTTGGGAATGTTGGGCATATGTTTGGATGATACCAAACTAGAACCCAAATCGGATAAGTGCCTAGTTGTGGGTTATCCTAGGGAAACTAAAGTATAGTACTTATATAACTCACAAGAGAACAATGTAATTGTTGCTCGCCATGTGGTTTTCTAAGAGGAATACCTATACGGAGTGGCAAGTAGGAGGAAAGTAAAACTCGATGAAAATCAGAGTAATATTGTTCTATGCATCGAGTCCTCACGAAACACAAACAGTTTATCAGGGATGAAACTGTACCATAATCTTCGAATACACAAGAACCGCGTAGATCGGAGAGAGTCAGAAAATAACCTAGGAGGTATGGGTTTCTGATCTCACCTCGTAAAGATGTCAATCTTATTGAGGAACACGAACCGGCTACGTATGAGGAAGTGATTCAAGGTATCGACTCCTTTCATGGTAAACTGTCATGAAGTCTGAAATGGATTCCATGTATATCAACCAAGTTTGGACACTGGTTGTTGTACCGGAAGGTATTGTGCCTATTGGTACTATATGAGTCTTCAAGTAAGACAAACATGGATGGCAACATACAAACGTACAAAGCTAGGGTTGTAGCGAAAAGGTATCTTTATCAACATTATGTTGATTACGACGAAACCTTTTACCTGTTGCCTTGATTAAAATCCATTTGGATAATGCTTGCTAATGCTGCATGTTTCATTTATGAAATATGGCAGCTGAACGTCAAAATCGCTTTTCTTAAATGGAAATCTTTTGGAGGATGTTTACAACATCCTGACGGTTTTGTTGTACCAAAAAGAGCAAACAAGGTTTGCAAGTTAATCGATCCATTTGTGGATTGAGGCAAGCATTGAATTCTTGTAACCATCGTTTTGATGTAATCATAATGGTATATGATTTAATTTAAAACAAAGATGATTCTTGTCTATATAAGAGGGTTAGTGGGAGCGCACTGACAATAATTGTCCTATATAATATTGACATGTCATTTCTTGGAAATGACATTCCCATAATACAATCTGTGAAAGCTTGGCTTTCATGAAAATTCTTCGTAGAATACTTGTGAGAAGCAACTTTTATTCTATGAATAATGATCTACTGGGATAGATCTAAAAGTTTATGGCACTCTCCAAGAACTCATACATTGAAAGATATGTATCCGACCTAGTGTCTCATATGCTTTGAGCATATGGAGTCACAATCAGGCCAATCCAAGTGATGGTCACTGGATTGATGTTAAGAACATCCTTAAGTATCTTAGACGAACTAAGGATGCTTTCTTAAGCTATGGAGAAGGAGAACTTGAAGTGACTGGTTCAATACTACTAGTTTCCAAACCGACTATAACGACTGTAAGTCGTAATAAGGGTACTATATAGTTTGAATAACGGAACAGTAAGCTGGAAATCATCCAAGCAAGATACTGTTCTCGAATAAACAACAAAAGCGGAATATTACTGCAGCTGAGGCAGCAAAAGAAGCATTTTGGATCTTTATAATCCTAATTAGATTAGGTGTAGTTCTGTTAGCGGCTGAGCTAGGCTACAACAGAGGCTAAAGAATTAATGGTCTCATCAACGATCCAAGTATGTACTTCAAATGGTTTCAACTGATTCGTCGGATCATACATCGTGGCGATGTGATGATCGTATAAATCGTATCAGATGATAACCTTGCAAATCCGCTGACGAAAGCAGTTTCTCAGCATAAGTTTGAGTGACCCGTACATAGTTCAAGTGTAGGACACTTGAGTGATTGGCTATAGGCCAAGTGGGAGATTGTTGGACAATTATGACCCATAGCATCACTATTTGTACAGAACATGGTGTTGTTGTATAAATTAACTATGTGACAAAGGAAATTGTTCTTTTATCATTTGTAATTGGATTACCGGGATATATAAAATGATAAAAGTCCATATGATTAGTTCCAGATTAATAAGATATGAGACAATATTAATCCACTAAGGTTTAATCATTAAAATATCCATAGCCGTAGTATTATCGAGACTGGACATCGATAATACGGAATAGACTAGTATTGCACTTGTGCGCGTTGTGGGAGCATAACGGTATAATTCTCATATATTAAAGTATTAGATACTTATGCAAGTGTAATAGGAGATTGTGTTTACCGATGGTACGGAAACAGCTTCGCTCTGGATAGACCCCTCGAAATCTCATTCGTAGGATGACTATTTGTCTATGGGAGTCCGAATCAGGGTAGGTGTATTTGGTCTTAACCTAAGACTTACATCGCTAATACTTGCGACAATCAACATACTTTAGTTTTTGTCGTCCGGCGCAGGTTCCGTGTACGCCTCTTCTGGGTATATTGGGAATCATAGTGTATTGGGTGTGTTGTCAAGATGGAAGTATCACTTCAGTCATATGGAGATGATGGTCACGTAGGATACAGAACTAGTTCTCTTATGTACTGCAGTCATCAAGATAATATGACTAGGTCATGCTTATCCGATTATAGAGACTAGTTACCAGAGATCCGACATATGTTTCGTAAGAGGCAGACACAATTCCAGCCTCAGGCCTAGCATGTGACATCTGATACTGGATCGTAATACGCAATACAACGTATACTACGCCTGACATAGATTACATATTCCTTAAAAGAATATTTCTAGAGAATTGGGTAGGCATGGTGCTTTGCTAGAAGCCAACCATGTCTTGTAAATCGGTAAGAACGTGGTACCGGGTACGCACGTATTCAGATATTCCGATGACCAGATTTACTGCCAACAATTCTAGGGATCTCATGGGTCGCTTCCCGAAGATTCACCGATGTCGTATGACTCGAACATAATTAATCTGGGATTAATTGAAGAGAGAGAAAATTAATCTAGGATTAATTACAGAGAATTTTATCTGGGATAAAATTCTATTTATAGAGATAGATCGATTAATTCGGAATTAATCGATAAATAATATATTCGATATATTAAACGAAATTAGATTTCGACGCGGAATGAAAATTGGATTTTAATTCGGGCAAAAAATTAGTTTAGAATTAATTCGCAAGTGACGTGAATAGTAATTTTTCTAGGCATAATTATTTAATTAAATTTGATTTAATTACATCGCAACTGAAAATTCGTTAATTCGGAATTAGCGAACCCGAGCTCCGGAGTGTTTGCGGGCCTACTCGGATTTTGAATTAAAGTGGGGCCCACAAGTCACATCGCGAGTCTCATCAAATGTCACTTTAGTGATGGAACTCTTGTCAATTTTTTTTGAGATTGACTTCTAGTCACTTTTTGGTGATGGGAGTTGTTGGGAACAATTAATGCAATTTTTCCCTCCAAATTGTTTTAGTCGTTTTGGAAAAGGATATACAAAAGTTTTGAGAGACTTTTTGTATAAGGAATTAATTGTTTTAGAAACAAATACACAACTCACTCTCTTTCTTCTCTATGGCTGAAACATGGCCTTGTTTTTTCTCTCAATTGCCGTGAGCCTAGGGCTCATTTGCTTCTTGATTTTCCTTCAAAATCAACAATGCTAGCACATTAAAGAAGTCATTCAAAGGTGTTAGGGAAACATATCCATGAGTTTGGAATTCAAGGAGATGCTTGGAAGCTTTATATACATCAAAGGGGAGCTTGGAGCACAACACAAAAGCTTGGAATTTTTGTTATCTCCTACATCCAAAACCGATCAATGTGAGTATTTTCCGCTACTTTACTTTGATGTATTCACATGATTTCTTGCATAATTGATCTTGGTTTGACCTAGAAAATCCAAAAAAACCTTGTACATTATTTTATTATTTTATCCTATTAAATTTATTCCATGTGGATCGATCCCGGACTTACCAAGTTATTTTATTACTTCGACACTCTAGTACTTGGGATAAAGAACCACTTTTTGAGCATGCCAAGTTTTTGGCGCTGTTGTCGGGGAATAAAATTTAATAGAAAGAATAATAATTAACATTATTTTATTTTTTTCACTTTTGTGTTGTTTTATGTGTTTTTTTTTTTTAAAAAATATATATATATATATATATTTTGTTATTTTTTTGTTGTTTTGTGTAAAACAAATATACTTTGCTAAATTTTGGTATCGGGAATCTGACTTTAAAAGACCATGTTTGCCAATTTAAAAGAAAATTGGATGTGAAACATATCCTCGATCCATAGACGGTGTTCAAACCATTACTTCACGTAAAACCAGAGGAAGATGTGAGTCACAATCACAACTACATTTCATTTACTGTTTTAATTTTCTTTTATTGTTTAAGCGATAACCTTTCTTTTTAGTAGCAGTATTGTAGATTCAATTGTCAATACCACACAAATCAGGTGATGTCTTCTAAACTCTACTTGTTCTTATCTAGACATTGGGGAACATGTCTCAATTTTTTTGGAGGAAGAAGATAGTTGACTAGAATATTTTTTTCTTATTTTTTTCAAAAAAAAAATTATTTTGTTTTGTGTGTAAAAAAAAATAATAAAAAATTATTTTTATTTTTAATATAATTCGTAACAAGTTATTTTTGTTTCTTTCCTTTTGAATCATTTAAATTTATGAATTCTCCATGAAATTATTTAAATTTGATTTCACATGCTCATTTGACAACTGTTATCAAAATACATTGTAACATATGATCATTGGTTGTCAGTGAAAATTTTGTAATATTTAGTTCTCTAGTTTGTTGGAGGTAGCACTTAAAGGCAGTAGAATTTATAATTTTTTATTCAAAAAATAAAATTAATCATGCTTTTACATAATAACTGGACATTTTACCTCAGCAAACAGTGATTGTTTGGGTAAAATGGTAGAGCTTGAGTTAGTTTAATAATAAAAAATGTGTGTGAATAATTTCGATTTTGTAACTTCTCTAACTCGAGCAATTAAATCCGTATGAGTGTTTTAACACTTAATGTCCTAAGGCCAACTGGTCTGGGATTCATTGTTGGTTTCTATTAAGGTCCCAAGATCAATTATAAGCATGAATAATGTGTGAATAACAATCGAAGAAGTTACGGAATACTTACATCGATCGGTTGAGCGACGCGACAAGCAACAAAACTCAAAATTCTGCTCCTTGTGCATTCGGCAGTGGGCCGTGTTTCCTCACTATTTTGGCTTCATTTTTGGTCATTCATCAAGTTCCAAGCTTCGTCGAATTGTTCCCGGCTCATGGGTGGACTTCCCTATCACCTTCGCATGTCTCGTAGTGTGCTAGCACTTCCGATTTTTGCCACAAAAATCCAACTCTATGATTCCCACTGTCACGGTTTTAGAAGGAAAAACCAGTGAGCTTTTTCCACTTTGGGCGTGAGATGAGGGAGAAAGAGGAAGAGAGAAATATGTTGAATTGTTGGTATTTTGTGTATAAAATCCACTTATATATTTTCCAAAAAATAATAAAATGATTTACGACAAAATTGGCTTTAAAAAAGTCAAACAATAAAGCCACACCAACCTCCATAAACTCACATCAATCCATCAATCATGAATAGTGACTTGGGTCAATCACTCAAAGTGAAAGACATCCATCACTTGATTGACGAATGATGTGACGCTAGTTGTGACTAGCGATTTGACGCTTGTTTTGACTTGCGTGCCGTACTCGAATTCGAAATGTGAATGCGCTCGCAAATAATCTCGGGCTCGGGTTCGCAAATTCCAAATTAATGAATTTTCCATTGCGTCATAATTAAATGATTACGCCTAGCGAAATCACTATTCACGTCGCTAACGAATTAATTCTAAATCAATTCGTTCGCCCGAATTAAAATCTAATTTTAATTCCGCGTCGAAATCCAATTTCATTTAATATATTAATTATATTAATTAATCGATTAATTCCAAATTAATCATTATCTCGCTTTAATTGATATTTTATCCCAGATAAATATCTCCGCAATTAATCCCAGATTAATTTTCTCTCTCATCAAATTAATCCCAGATTAACAATCGACGAAGCTTTACAAGATATATTAGTTTGTGATTTAATTGGATTGAAATCAAAATTGATATAAAAAGTCCCCAATTGCCGTGAGCTATAGGAAGCATGTTGCGATTGATTTTGCTTCAATTATGTTGGACATGAATTGATAATAATAAAACATGATTAATTAGTGTAATTGGTATTTTGGAAATGTTAATTTGACTAATTAATTATGGCTAATACACTTTAATTGATTAAATTATGATATTTGGAATATTGGAATTTAATTAGTTGGGCTAAATTTGGAATTGGGCAAATAAAGCTGTATTTGGGCTTAATGGGCTTGGTTGGGCCAAGTTTGGTTTAGGAGAATTGGTTGGATCCAATTGGGCCTAAAACCTTATCCATAAAGTCCAAATATAATATAATGGACCTTTAAAGATTTAATTGGGCCTAATAGGCCTAAATTGATTTTTGGCAAAGGGTGATTCCTTATTGGGCTTTGGTTGCCAAAGCCCATGCCTTATAAATTAATTGAAAGCCCAATGGACTTTAATTAAATTGACATTGGATGTTAATTGGGCTTTGAGACCCGTTAAGATTAGATTTAGAATTTAAGTCGTAAAGGCTCATTAATAAAGTGTAATTATTTAATTTGAAATTAAATAAAGAATTAGTATTGAATACAAATTAAATTGGATTTAATCTTTTAGTTTGATATAATAAAGAATTCCTACTTTGAGTACTTATTCTTAAAACGAGTTGGACTCGCGCAAATCAAATCGTTGTTTGAACATTGGATGCTCATTAATCAAAGGTTAATTAATTGGATTAGATTGATTGATAACATGCTTTGTGTGAATACATGGATGTGATGTATGAATAATGTATATCGGATGCATATTAGATGGGTGAGAGCAATTTTGGAAATTGTTGTAATAAATTTAGAATTTATTAAATTGAACCTGCGTATCCAGCCTATTACCTCTTGACTCTTTGTATTTCTATTCTCACCTATTCCCCTCAATGTAAATGAGGTTTCTTTAGAAGTTTTATGTAATTGGGTAGAAGTAAGATTTGTGCTAGCGGGAGAGAGTAAAAGGAAAGATTTATTCTAGGAAAAAAATGTTTTATATATCCACTCGCATATCATTATTAATTTATTTATCGCGCCTTATTATGCTTTAGAATGCATGCTTAAGGGTGTATGATGAGACCTAATCAAAGATAAATAATTGGTTATCAATTATATGAAAAACCCTCAACAAATATTAAGCGTTTTCCTTCCATTGAATGATTCATTCTCAAGATCCAAGATTGACACTGGTTTGTTGGCCAAAGACAAGACCTTTGTCCATCGCGGATGTTTTTGAATCATGAAGGCTTTGTTCCATATCGCATGTCTTGTACAAGTTGTGATTGGTTGGCCAAAGTCAAGATCACTTCTTGTCCATTGACATCGATTATTAAATTTGCAATATCGTTTAGATACTTCCCAATACGCGCTCATTTCATTTTTCGTCATTATTTATAAAAATATTAGTTGGACTAATATTTAATCGTTGTTTTAATTAAACAGTTGGACTGTATTCAAACTACTTCATTTATAGTTGATTATATAATTGGATTATAGTAATCAATATATTTGAATTTAACCAATCACATTATAGTTGATTATATAGTTAGACTATAGTAATCATTATATTCAATAGTACCCGAAATCGTTGATTGGATAGTTGGACTATAGCAATCAAGATAACTGAAAGATTAGCGTTTAAAACATAATCCTGGGTGAAAATGTCTTTAAACGGCTCCAATTTTCAGATTGAGAATATAACTTCAGGGTAGTCCTAGGAACTGAGAAGTTAATCTATTTGATAGAGTGACATCTCGGGCCTGAGCCCGGAGTTGAGCAAATAATAGAGCATGAGCTTTGGAAGACTCATGGTTATGATAACTTTAGTGTTCAATCATTTATGCTTGATGCAATGACACTTTAATTTTGTCTTCAAAACTAAGGATTAGGTCCTTATACCATGATGTTGAAATTAAAAGATCTTCATAGATATATTCTTAGATCTTAAAAGTATAAATTGCAAAAGAAACTATTTCGCTCGTGTATGTCAGATGGTACATCTGTCGAGCACTAGGTGTCGCAGATGATTACTGACATCGATCGGCTAGGTTAGGTGGGCATTACCTACGTGGCCGAGACTACCAAAGATTTGATCTTATAGTCTATACCCGAAAGCCGGGGCAGGTTCATTATGAACCAAGAGTAAACTCTTGGAGAGTTGATGGCTATGCTCAAGGAGGCAGAGCCAGAGCTTCTAAAAGGGGCAAAGACAAAATCATCACAGTCTTCTGGGAAGACAAATGACATATCCCAAGATGTTTGCCTAAACTGTGGCAAACGGGGTCACTTGATGCGTGACTGCCGTATGGACAAGGCAGATATGAAGGAAGTGAAGACGGGGCTGTTGGAAAATTATGACCCATAGCATCACTATTTCTACAGAACATGGTGTTGTTGTGCAAATTAACTATGTGACAAAGGAAATTGCTCTTTTATCATATGTAATTGGATTACCGGGATATATAAATGATAAAAGTCCATATGATTAGTACCAGATTAATAAGATATGAGACAATATTAATCCATTAAAGTTTAATCATTAAAATATCCCTAGTCGTAGTATTATCGAGACTAGACATCGATAATGCGGAATAGACTAGTATTGCACTTGTGCGCGTTGTGAAAGCATAACGACATACTTCTCATATTTTAAGTATTGTATACTTATGCAAGTTTGATAGGAGGCTGTGTTTGACGATGGTACGAAAACAGCTTCGCTCTGGAGTTGAGCAAATAGTCCTAGGAACTGAGAAGTTATTCTATTTGATAGAGTGACATCTCGGGCCTGAGCCGGAGTTGAGCAAATAGTGGAGCATGAGTTTTGGAAGACTGATGGTGATGGTAACTTTAGTGCTCAATCCTTATGCTTACCACAATGACTTTTTAATTTTGTTGTCAAAATTAAGGATTAGATTCTTGTATCATGATGATTGTAACATCCCGCCTAGGCCAGGATGCTACCAGCAGAAGACAGGAAAACCCATCTCCATAAGCCTCTGGATCTAACGAAATTTCGGAATGATGTATTCGTAACATCATGCAACCTAGCCTGTAGCCAGCATCCAAATACAACAAAACACAACAACCTTGGCCTCAGGCCGGTAACTCAATAAAAGAAATAAATCACTTGGCCTCCGGCCAGAACTCAAAATAAACTATGCTATTACATGATTTATACATATACAATACAAATACAAAATCATACAAAGGGCTGTGAGGACCCATAACTTGACCCAAGACTCTTGACTGCAGATTGGGGTGATCTACTGTCTTCAAAGTCTTCACCAAACTCCAGTTACTGACCTGTAAAACTACAACTAAAAAGGTGTGAGTCACATTGACTCAGTAAGTAATCATGCAAACATTAACAATCTAATTTGACTTTATAACTTATATCCGTTTATTTTCGTGTTTCCTGCTATTAGTCTTTTCATCTGAATATAACACCTATATATATTAACTTCTATTAAAATCCATACAACTCATCATGTTCTACTTCATAAACTAACAGGTTAAGATCCATTTCACTTCTTCTGTGCTATTATGATTCTTCTATTTACCTTTTTCTGTTTACTCTGAACTAATTCTAGATCTGACAATTATTATAGCTTTCTTTCTTTTATTATCTTGAAATATCATCAAGTTGGATAATTAAGACTTATTTCTGTTAACTATCCAATCCACTACCACTATCCATGGTTACATACATGTATTATTATTTCATAATGACTAGCATCCTTATAGTATGTTCTTTCTAAATATGCAACCAACTCATACAATCAACCTGACATACATGCACTAAAATAAGATCATGCTTATATGTACTCGTACCTCACGAAGTGCTAACTATATACTTATGAATATGAAATCATATAATCATGCATTAATATCATCTATATGCATCTCAAATGGATTTTTAGGATATATGAATTCGTATGCATGTCTTATAAACTGTACTTTACTTGAACATACCATGCTTTTGAAAAATGTATTCTGAAAACCCTCTTTGAAGAACCATTTTTCTAAAAGTCTCTTTATAAACTCATTGCTGAAAACTTTACTTTACTTTCTCTTTCTGGAAAAGTTCTTTATGAAAAATTATGTTTCTAAAAACTTCATCTTTCTAAAAACAGTCTTTAAAATAACGGTTTATGAAAACTCTTATTAAAGTCTGAGTTCTGAAATATGAAAACTTTATACTGAAGATCTGAAAACTAAAAACTGAAAATACTTGATGCCCAGGACCATAACTCAACTGCGGCATCTCTGAAAACTGAAAATCGAAATCTGAAAAACTGTTTCTGAAAACCGTGTACAGAAAATCTGAAAACTGAAAACTGCTCTACGTCCAGGACCATAACTCAACTGGACATCTCTCTACACCCAGGACCATAACTCAACTGGGTGTACTCGATGCCCAGGACCATAACTCAACTGGGCATCTCTGAAAATCAGGATTTCGGGACCCTGTAGCCCCTAGTCCTGCTCGAGGATCTGAGAGCGTCCCCTCAGTCCTCAACATGTGCACATGTCTATGAATCCGTCAATTCCAACAGTGTACAACTGGGATGGGTCAAGTCTCAAATCCCGAATCCAAAAGTATCCGTCAAGTCCAAACTGTCTCAAGTAACATACTGGGGTGAGTTTTTACCTCATGCCCTGAAAACCATAAAATCGTCATATGTATCTTAAAACTGTAAAATATTTCTGAAATATGATTCTTTCCAAAGCATATGAGATATGCATTTCTTATGCTTTTCTCTACTCTAGCCATGAACCTCTATAATGATCTTACAAACTACATGCTCAAATATCAACATGAGTTTGTTCAAATCAAAACATGCTATATTCATGTTACATTCATACATATCTATATTGCACACATTTAACCATCATAACTTAACTTACCTCTATAACTTACCGTGCTGGTGGCCCACAAACCATATGTTGATATTGCATAATTATATTCATACACAATCGAAGTTATTCTACTACATCAATCATCAAATGTAAACGAGTTCCAATAACTTAGTTCTTAAACTGATTCACTATTTTCTAACAATCTATTTGTACTCAAGAATCTCATGACGTAATCTTTTATACATTCTCATAGTATGCAATATTGCTCATTTAGGCCCTTTATCACATTATATACTCGTATTCTTACTCATGTTGCTAATATTCTTACTTAATGCATAATTATAAACTTTTCTTCATAACACTAGTTGATATACGTTTATCTCATTTATAACTCTAATCCCATTCCCTAGGGTGTAATTTCTACATCCCCCATACCCAAGTCTTAATAAATTATATTTATGACATTATTTATATGTTCTTATCTAATTATACTTACATGTGCGTCTCTATACTTCTATATGCTCATACTCATTTCTTACCCATTCATTTGCTTATAATCGCTTTTTCTTATCTATAAGCGTAGCTAGTTACATTTACTTCATTCTTTCACACTCAACTTTATATATAACTTTATACTTGTTTCATGCATATACCATATACAATTCTAGTACTTAACTAATTCCGAATGCTACTAAATCTTTTAAATATTAGAAGCATGAGTTACTTACCTGGCCAAGCGAATGCCCGCAATCCGGGTCCGATCTGTCAAACAAGTAACAACGCAAGGTTAGTACCGCTATTTGCGGAACTTCCAACTTATCTAAAACAACTACGGGTTTCCCCGGAACACCCGTATCGACTCAAATACTACGATCTAAACTTCATTACTCTAATACATACCTTTCTATACTATTCCAACTAGGTGAATAGCCTAGATACTTGTTTTACGCGTTTGCAGCAAATCTTGCGTAAATGTTTCCGCAAACGCTACGGAAGGGTCTCGAACCCTCTGAACTATCCCGGAATTACTCAATTACCCTCGAAATAATATATTTATACTAATTACGTGATTACGGTCATCTACTCTTGGTCGCGCGAGAAACTCTGTTTTACCGGAAACTCGCTAATTCTACCGGATCAATCATATATCATCTGATTCTTCCCGAATTCTACCACATTAATCGTTTTAACATATTAAAGCATATCCAATTCAATTCATGTCCATTTATTACACTATGAAACTACTGGAACAATCCGAATATAAAACGATACACTTTAAAATATCAAATTCTAAACGGAGAGTCGTACCGAAATTCTGAGGCTATATTCGGACTCCCACCGGCCATACGAACATGTGGTGTCGACGGAATTCCGATCGGAGCTACTGTTCATCGTGGGTTTACTATTCACCGACGATATTCTCCTCGTTTTGTGTGATTCCGGCCGCTGATCGGTGAAATTGACTCCGCACACACGTAGTACTCGTCGAGGGCTTCGATTTGGCGGGTGGCACGGCTCGTGAAATGAACCGACGAGCCGGGATCGGACAACCCATTGCGCGCCACTTCTCCTTCGTTTTCTTCCGTTCGCCGGCGATCATGGTCGCCGCCGGCCACCCATAGACGCAGGGTGGCCGGGCGTTCCTTTCCCGACAGTCGCGCTGGCCGGCGATGGCGGGGAAGTGCCGGCACGACCAAGTGCGAAATTTGGGGGGAGGGGGTCGGGTGGAGGAGGAAGGGGAAACCTTTGCCATTCTTTGATTTCTTAAAACTTCAAGGCTTAATATACTAGACTGGAAAATATCATTTTAGTTCCCGTGAAAATTACAAATCAGCCCCTATTCTAGAACCTTCTGGAATATCACAATTTCAGAGCCCTTAAGATGTGATTCTCGAAAAGTGTTCAACACGAAAGTTGTTCGTCTTGGAAAAAAGAGTCTGATGGACCAAAATCAGCTTGATCGGAGTTCGTGTGCTCTCTCTGTGGCCAAAACCGCAAACTTTATGCGTTTTATGAAAATCGCGTAACTGACTTTTGATCCTCCGCGTTTTCCGATGCGATGAAAATTCATAATCTTATATTCCAACCCATAAGACATCACTTAAAATCTTATTCTCCGTTATCTTTATGATCCGAGACTATAACATCGGTCCGGAAATCCTCTAGAACAGTCCCGAAAATCCGGGATGTTACATTCACCCCTCCTTAAAAAAATTTCGTCCTTGAAATTTCACTATCCCTATAACTGCTGATCCGAACCTAGTCGTATGTGCGGAAACTATCTTACTCGACTCTACTGATATAACTTCTATGTCCCAACCACGAACTAATCACTATCTATAAGCTAGGATCCTTAACAACTCATCTAATGCTTTAATCTGACTATACTTGTTCGATTCTCGTCTCTGGCTATACTGATCTGGTTCTTATCTCTAGCTGTACTATTCTGGTTCTTATCTCGAGTCCTCTGGCCTCACAAGGGCTCTATACCGGCACTACCTTATTCTTACTAATCCTCTGACTAGAAGGGCGTAAAAGTACTAACTTAATCTAATCTCCTCCCATACATAGATAACTAGACTATGTATGACAAATGAGTCACCCATGGACTCATATACAAGCAAGCAAAGCAATGACTAACAGAATCGAATCATATCAAACAATCATATAAGATACATACAAATACCTACATGGTCTTTACCAAACTGAAGACAATCTCCGACTGCTGGATCCCCACAATTGCAGCAGTCACTGACTTCTAGACACGCTACTGACTCTGACTTTTAAACCATGCTCTGATACCATCTTTGTAACATCCCGCCTAGGCCAGGATGCTACCGGCAGGAGACAGGAAAACCCATCTCCATAAGCCTCTAGATCTAACGAAATTTCGGCATGATGTATTCGTAACATCATGCAACCTGGCCTGTAGCCAGCATCTAAATACGACAAAACACAACAACCTCGGACTCAGGCCGGTAACTCAATAAACAGAAATAAATCACTTGGCCTCCGGCCAGAACTCAAAATAAACTATGCTATTACATGATTTATACACATACAATACAAATACAAAAACCATACAAAAGGCCGTGAGGAACCATAACTTGACCCAGGACTCTCTTGACTGCAGATTGGGGCGATCCACTGTCTTCAAAGTCTTCACCAAACTCCAGCTACTGACCTGCAAAACTAAAACTGAAAAGGTGTGAGTCACATTGACTCAGTAAGTAATCATGCAAACATTAACAAATCTAATTTGACTTTATAACTTATATCCGTTTATTTTCGTGTTTCCTGCTATTAGTCTTTTCATCTGAATATACACCTATATATATTAACTTCTATTAAAATCCATACAACTCATCATGTTCTACTTCATAAACTAACAGGTTAAGATCAATTTCACTTCTTCTGTGCTATTATGATTCTTCTCTTTACCTTTTTCTGTTTACTCTCAACTAATTCTAGATCTGACAAATTATAGCTTTCTTTCTTTTATTATCTTGAAATATCATCAAGTCGGATAATTAAGACTTATTTCTGTTAACTATCCAATCCACTACCACTATCCATGGTTACATGCATGTATTATTATTTCATAATGACTAGCATCCTTATAGTATGTTCTTTCTAAATATGCAAGCAACTCATACAATCAACCTTGACATACATGCACTAAAATAAGATCATGCTTATATGTACTTGTACCTCACGAAGTGCTAACTATATACTTATGAATATGAAATCATATAATCATGCATTAATATCATCTATATTTATCTCAAATGGATTTTTAGGATACATGAATTTGTATGCATGTCTTATAAACTGTACTTTACTTGAACATACCATGCTTTTGAAAAATATTTTCTGAAAACCCTCTTTGAAGAACCATTTTTCTAAAAGTCTCTTTCTAAACTCATTACTGAAAACTTTACTTTACTTTCTCTTTCTGGAAAAGTTCTTTATGAAAAATTCTGTTTCTAAAAACTTCATCTTTCTAAAAACTGTTTATAAAATAACGGTTTATGAAAACTCTTATTTAAAGTCTGAGTTCTGAAATCTGAAAAATTTATATTGAAGATATGAAAACTAAAAACTGAAAATACTTGATACCCAGGACCATAACTCAACTGCGGCATCTCTGAAAACTGAAAATCGAAATTTGAAAAACTGTTTCTGAAAACCGTGTACTGAAAATCTGAAAACTGAAAACTGCTCTACGTCCAGGACCATAACTCAACTGGACGTCTCTCTACACCCATGACCATAACTCAACTTGGTGTACTCGATGTCCATGACCATAACTCAACTGGGCATCTCTGAAAATCAGGATTTCGGGACCCTGTAGACCCTAGTCCTTCTCGAGGATCTGAGAGCGTCCCCTCAGTCCCCAACATGTGCACATGTCT
The DNA here is from genome assembly GCA_019454045.1 of Zanthoxylum bungeanum. Lineage (NCBI taxonomy): Eukaryota > Viridiplantae > Streptophyta > Magnoliopsida > Sapindales > Rutaceae > Zanthoxylum > Zanthoxylum bungeanum. Next base: position 64,293 of record SKCR01015567.1, read on the forward strand.
CTGAATCCGTCAATTCCAACAGTGTACAACTGGGATGGGTCAAGTCCCAAATACCGAATCTAAAGTATCCGTCAAGTCCAAACTGTCTCAAGTTACATACTGGGGTGAGTTTTTACCTCATGCCCCGAAAACCATAAAATCGTCATCTGTATCTTAAAACTGTAAAAATATTTCTGAAATATGATTCTTTCCAAAGCATATGACATCTCTCTTTAAAATATTTGAAATTGTTGAAAATATTGTTATCGTTTGCTCAACTGCTGAAAACTTAAACACACACACACACATGCACATGCAAATATGCATTTCTCATGCTTTTCTCTACTCTAGCCATGACTTCCTCTATAATGATCTTACAAACTACATGCTCAAATATCAACAGGATGTTTGTTCAAATCAAAACATGTTATATTCATGTTACATTCATACATATCTATATATGCACACATTTAACCATCATAACTTAACTTACCTCTATAACTTACCGTGCTGGTGGCCCACAAACCATATGTTGATATTGCATAATTTGTATTCATACACACAATCGAAGTTATTCTACTACATCAATCATCAAATGTAAACGAGTTCCAATAACTTAGTTCTTAAACTGATTCGCTATTTTCTAACTATCTATTTGCACTCAAGAATCTCATGACGTAATCTTTTATACATTCTCATAGTATGCGATATTGCTCATTTAGGCCCTTTATCAAATTTTATACTCGTATCCTTACTCATGTTGCTAATATTCTAACTTAAAGCATAATTATAAACTTTTCTTCATAACACTAGTTGATATACGGTCATCTACAATTGGTTGCGCGAGAAAATCCGTTTTATCGGAAACTCGCTAATTCTACCGGATCAATCATATATCATCCGATTCTTCCCGGATTCTACCACATTAATTGTTTTAACATATTAAAGCATATCCAATTCAATTCATGTCCATTTATTACACTACGGAACTACTAGAACAATCCGAATATAAAACGATACACTTTAAAATATCAAATTCTAAACGGAGAGTCGTACCGAAATTCCGAGGCCATATTCAGACTCCCACCAGCCATACAAACGCGCCGGTGTCGACGGAATTCTGATCGGAGCTATTGTTCGTCATGGGTTTACTGTTCACCGATGCTATTATCCTCGATTTGCGTGATTCCAGCCGCTGATTGGCGAAATTGACTCCACACACACGTAATACTCGTCGAGGGCTTTGATTTGGCGGGTGGCACGGCTCGTGAAATGACCCGACGAGCCGATCTCGGACAACCCTTTGAGTGCCAATTCTCCTTCGTTTTCTTCTGTTCGCCGGCGATCCATGGTCGCCGCCAGCCACGCACAGACGCAGGGTGGCCGAGCGCTCCTTTCCCGACTGTCGCACCGGCCGGCGGTGGCTGGGAAGTGGCCGGCGCGACCAAGGGCGAAATTTGGGGGGAGGAGGTCGGGTGGAGGAAGTGGGAAACCTTTGCCATTTCTTTGATTTCTTAAAACTTCAAGGCTTTATATACTAGGCTGGAAAATATCATTTTAGTCCTCGTGAAAATTACAAATCAGCCCCTATTCTGGAACCTTCTGGAATATCACAATTACGGGGCCCTTCTGATACGATTCTCGAAAAGTGTTCAACACGAAAGTTGTTCCTATCAGAAAAACGAGTCCGATGGTCCAAAACGCAACTCGATCGGAGTTCATGTGCTCTCTTTGTGACCAAAACTGCAAACTTTACGCGTTTTACGAAAATTGCGTAACTGACTTTTGATCCTCCGTGTTTTCCGACACGACGAAAATTCATAATCTAATATTCCAACCCATAAGACATCACTTAAACTCTTATTCTCCGTTATCTTTATGATCCGAGACTATAACATCGGTCCGGAAATCCTCTAGAACAGTCTCGAATATCCGGGATGTTACAATGATGAAATTAAAGATCTTCATAGATTTATTCTTAGATCTTAGAAGTATAAATTGCAAAAGAAGCTCTTACGCCCACGTATGTCAGAGGGTACATCTTTCGAGCACTAGGTGTCGCAGATGATTGCTGATATCGATCAGCTAGGTTAGCTGGGCATTACCTACGTGGCCGAGACTACCAAAGATTTGATCTTTTAGTCTCTACCCGAAAGTTGGGGAAGGTTTATTATGAACCAAGAGTAAACTCTTGCAGAGTTGATTGCTATGCTTTAGGAAGCAGTGCTAGAGCTTCTAAAAGGGGCAAAGGCAAAATCATCACAGTCTTTTAGGAAGACAAAGGACATATCCCAAGATTTCTGCCTAAACTATGGCAAACGGGGTCACTGGATGCGTGACTGCCGTATGGACAAGGTAGACATGAAGGAAGTGAATGCGGTGCAAGGCTCCAACTTCAAGCATGATTTTCATAAACATGTTCACTACTGGTTTCAAAATTGGATTTTGATACTAAGTATTGTACATAAATGTGTACTGATGTGCAGAATCTGCTGATTAGCAGGAGACTAACTTCAGTTGAGATCAACCCGCGAGTCGGAAACGGGATAAGAGTCGCTGTTTTAACCGTAGAAACCTAAGTTTACGAACTACCCTTTGGGTATGTACTTAAATTAGAAAACTGTTATAATGTACCTAGTTTGACTAGAAACATTATCTCTATATCTAAGTTTAACCCGTTGCGGGTATACCTTTTTATTCTAGAACACTAAATGTTTTATTTTATAAAGATGATATTGAGATAAACACATTAGATGATGAATCTCAAAAGTATAACATGATAAACAAATAGCTCAAACTGAATATATCAGATGAGACTTATTTGTGGCATTGTTGTCTGGGACACATTAACAAGACTCGTATATCCACACTTTCGAAGAGTGGGTACTAGGACGGATTTGATTCTAATCAAATGATGTCTATGAATCTAGTTTATTAAAGAAAGTGCCTAAAACGCCTTTTACTTGGTAAAAGTGCAAGTGTCACTGATCTGTTAGCTTTCGTTCATAGTGACGTAAGTGGGCCCATGTCTAGTTAGGCTAGAGGTGGATATGAATACTTCGTAACCTTTACGGATGTGGCATCGCATTATGGTTATGTGTTTCTTGTGATACATAAATCGGAAACTTTTGATAAATTCAAAGAGTTTCGACACGAAGTAGACAGATAGACCAGCTAAAGTATTAAACCATCACGGTTAGACCGTGATGGAAAACACTTAAGCAATAAGTTTCTCGAATACCTGAAAGAGTATAGTATTCTTTCACAGTGGACTCCTCCCGGAACAACTCTATTAAGCGGTGTGTCGAAACGGAGAAACCGAATTTTGTTGGACATGATAAGGTTAATTATGAGTCACTCTGAGCTACCATTTTCCTTCTAGGGTTACGCATTAAATAGTGCAATCCTTATTTTGAATAAGGTTCCATGAACATCTGTTTGACAGACTTCATATTAGATATGAACATGAAAGAAACCGAGTTTTCTCATTCCTGAAGATTTAGGAATGCTAGGCATATGTTTGGATGATACCAAACTAGAACTCAAATCGGATAAGTGCCTAATTTGTGGGTTATCCTAGGGTAGCCAAAGTATAGTACTTATAGAACTCACAAGAGAACAATTTAATTGTTGCTCTCCTTGCGGGTTTCCTAAATGGAATACCTATATGCAGTGGTAAGTGGGAGGAAAGTAAAACTCGATGAAAATCAGACTAATAATATTCCAGGCACCGAATCTTCATGAAACACAAATAGTTCATCAGGGATGAAACTGTACCACAATCTTCAAATACACAAGAACCGCACAAGTCATAGAGAGTCAGAAAATAACCTAGGAGGTATGGGTTTCTGATCTCACCTCGTAAAGATGTCAATCTTATTGAGGAAGACGAACTGGCTACGTACAAGGAAGTGATACAAGGTATCGACTCCTTATCATGGCAAAGTGTCATGAAATCCGAAATGGATTCCATGTATACTAACCAAGTTTGGACACTAGTTGTTGTTCCAGAAGGCATTGTTCCTATTGATACTATATGAGTCTTCAAGGAAGACATACATGGATGGCAACATACAAACGTACAAAGCTAGGCTTGTAGCGAAAATATATCATTATCAACATTGTGTTGCTTACGACGAAACCTTTTAACTCGTTGCCATGGTTAAATCCATTTGGATAATGCTTGCTAATGGTGCATGTTTCATTTATGAAATATTGCAGCTGGACGTCAAAACTACTTTCCTTAAACTGAAACCTTTTGGAGGATGTTTACAACATCCTGACGGTTTTGTCATAACAGAACATGCAAACAAGGTTTGCAAGTTAAATCGATCCATTTATGGATCGAAGCAAACATTGCGTTCTTGGAACTATCGTTTTGATGTAATCATAATGGTATATTATTTAATTCACAACGAAAATAATTCTTGTGTATATAAGGAGGTTAGTGGGAGCGCACTGACGATGATTGTCCTATATAACGATGACATGTCATTTCTTAGAAATGATATTCCCATAATACAATCGGTGAAAGCTTGGCTTTCATGAAAATTCTCCGAAGACTACTTGGGAGAGACAACCTTTATTCTAGGAGTAAGGATCTACTAGGATAGATCTAAAAATTGTTGGCACTCTCCGAAAACTCGTACATTGAAATAAATGTACGCGACCTGGTGTCTCATATGCTTTGAGCATATGGAGTCACAATCAGACCAATCCATGTGATGGTCACTGGATTGATGTTAAGAACATCCTTAAGTATCTTAGATGAACTAAGGATGCTTTTTTATACTATGGAGAAGGAGAACATGAAGTGACTGGGTTCACCGTTGCAAGTTTCCTAACCGACAAAAACGACTATAGGTCGTTATAAAGGTATTATATAGTTTCATAACGAAACAGTAAGCTGGAAATCTTCCAAGCTAGATACTGTTGCCGAATAAACAACAAAAGCGGAATATTACTGCAGCTGAGGCAGCAATAGATGCGATTTGGATCTATAATAATAATACTAAGATTAGGTTTAGTTTTTTTAGCGGCTGAGCTAGGCTACAACACAGGCTAAGGAATTAATTATCTCATCAACAATCCAAATATATACTTCAATTATTTCATCTGATTCGTCGGATCATACATCGTGGCGATGTGATGATCCAATAAATCGCATCAGATGATAACATTGCAAATCCGCTGACGAAAGCAATTTCTCAGCAGAAGTCTAAGCGAGCCGTACATAGTTCAAGTGTAGGACACTTGAGTGATTGGCTATTGGCCAAGTGGGAGATTGTTGGACAATTATGACCTATAGCATCACTATTTGTACAGAACATGGTGTTGTTGTGCAAATTAACTATGTGACAAAGGAAATTACTCTTTTATCATTTGTAATTAGATTACCGGGATATATAAATGATAAAAGTCCATATGATTAGTACCGGATTAATAAGATATGAGACATTATTAATCCACTAAGGTTTAATCCTTAAAATATCCCCAATCGTAGTATAATCGAGACTGAACATCGATAATGTGGAATAGACTAGTATTGCACTTGTGCGCGTTGTGGGAGCATAACAGCATAGTTCTCATATATTTAAGTATTGGATACTTATGCAAGTGTGATAGGAGGTTGTGTTTGCCGATGGTACGGAAACAGCTTCGCTCTGGATATAACCCTCGGAATTCCATTGGAAGTATGACTATGTGTCTGTGGAAGTCCGATTCAAGGTAGGTGTATTTTTCTTAACCTGAGTTTTACATCGCTAATACTTGCGACAATTAATATTCTTTGGTTTTGGGCGTCCGGGGCTTTAACAGGTTCCGTGTACGCCTCTTCTGGGTATATTGAGAATCGTAGTGTATTAGGTGTGATGTCAAGATGGAAGTATCACTCCAGTCATATGGAGATGATGGTCACGTAGGATACGGAACTAGTACTCTTATATACTGCAATCATCGAGATAATATGACTAGGTCATGCTTATCCAATTATAGAGACTAGTTACCAGAGATCCGACATATGCTTCATACGGGGCAGACACAATTCCAGCCCCAAGCCTTGCATGTGACATCCGATATTGGATCGCAATACGCAATACTACGTATACTATGCCTGACACAGATTATATATTCCTTTAAGAATATTTATGGAGAATTGGGTAGGCACGGTGCTTTGCTAGAAGCCAACCATGTCTTGTAAATCGGTAAAAACGTAATACTAGGTACGTACGTGTTCGAATAGTCCGACGACCGGATTTACTGCCAACATATCCATGGATTCATGGGTCGCTTCCCGAAAATTCACCGATGACGTATGAGTCGGACATAATTAATCTAGGATTAATTATAAGAAAGAGAAAATTAATCTAGAATTAATTACGGATAAATTTTATCTGGGATAAAATTCTATTGAAGAGAGAGAACGATTAATTTGGAATTAATCGATAAAATAATATATTCGATATATTAAACGAAATTAGATTTCCTCATGGAATTAAAATTAGATTATAATTCGGGCGAACCAGTTAATTTAGAATTAATTCTCTAGCGACGTGAATAGTAATTTTGCTAGGCATAATTATTTAATTAAATTTGATTTAATTACGTCGCAATGGAAAATTCGTTAATTCGGAATTAGTGAACCCGAGCTCGGGAGTGTTTGCGGGCCCACTCGGATTTTGAATCAAGTGGGGCCCACAAGTCACATCACGCGTCACATCATTAGTCACTCAAGTGATGGAAGTCTTATCACTTTTGGTGATTGCCATCTTGTCACTTTTTGATTGATGGGTGTAGTTGGAGGCATTAATGCCTTGTACCAATTTTTGGAAAATGGTAAATGGTATTTGATTTTGGAAATCAAATACACAACATACAATTCATTCCTTCTCTCTCTGTGAAGAACTGAAAATCCCTCTCTCCCTCTCCATCTCTCTCTCCCTCTCCATCTCTTGCTTGGCCGAGAGTTGTAAAACGAAACAAGGAAATTTTGTTGCAAAATTTTCTAATGCTAGCACATCAAAGAAGTCATTCAAAGGTGATAGGGAAACCCATCTATGAGCTTGGAATCAACACTCAAAGCTTGGAGCTTGAAGATCAACATAAGGAGCACAACAAATGGCTTAGCCGAAACTTCAAGGAAGAAATTTTTGTGTTCAACGCATCCAAAATCCGATCAAAGTGAGTATTTTTCGCATTCTTACTTTGTGTATTCATATGTTTCATTTGCTTAATTGATATTGGTTTGACCTAGAAAACCCAATAGGGGCAAGGCTCCGTCTTCAAGCATGTTTTTTATAAACATGTTCACTTTTAGTTTCAAAATTGGATTTTTGATACTAGATGTGGTACAAAAATATGTACTAATGTGCAGAATCTGCTGATTAACAGGAGACTGACTTCAGTTGAGATCGACCTGCGAGTGGAAAACATGACGAGAGTCGTTGTTTTAACCGTAGAAACCTAAGTTTAGGAACTACCATTTATGTATGTACTTAATTAGGAAACTGTTATAATGTACCTAGTTTGACTAGAAACATTATCTCTATATCTAGTATAACCAATTGTGGGTATACCTTTATATTCTAGAACACTAAGTGTTTTATTTTATGAAGATGATATTGAGATAAGCACATTAGATGTGAATAACAATATTATATTTAGAATATAAATGAGTCTCATACATATAACATGACAAACAAATAGCTCAAACTGAATAAATCTGATGAGACTTATTTGTGGCATTGTTGTCTGGACTGGTATTATCATTAAATATCCCAAGTCATAGTATTATCGAGATTGGACATCGATAATGCGGAATGGACTAGTATTACACTTGTTCGAGTTGTGGGAGCATAACAATATAGTTCTCATATATTTACGTATTGGATACTTATGCAAGTGTGATAGGAGGTTGTGTTTACCGATGGTACAGAAATAGCTTCGTTCTGGATAGACCCCTCGGAATCCCATTGGTAGTATGACTATGTGTCTATGGGAATCCGATTCAGGGTAGGTGTATTTGGTCTTAACCTGAGACTTGCATCGCTAATACTTGCGACTATCAATATACTTTGATTTTGGTCATTCGGGGCTTTAACAGGTTATGTGTACGCCTCTGTTGGGTATATTGAGAATTGTAGTGTGATGGGTGTGATGTCAAGACGGAAGTATCACTCCAGTAATATGGAGATGATGATCGCGTAGGGATATAGAACTGGTTCTCTAAAGGGTTGCAACCATCGGGATAATATGACTTGGTCATGATTATCCGATAATAAAGAGACTAGTTGCTCATAATCCGATATATGCTTCGTACGGGGCAGACACTGTGCCAGCCCCAGGCCTTGTATGTGATCATCTGATACTGGATCGAAATACGCAATACTACGTATACTACGCCTGATATAGATCGCTTATTCCTGTAATCGTATTTCTGGAGAATTGGGTTGGCATGGCGCTTTGCTAGAAGCCAACATTGTCTTATAAATCGGTACAAACATAGTACTAGGTACTTACGTGTTTGGATAGTCCAACGACTAAATTTACTGCCAACATATCCGGGGATCTCATGGGTCGCTTCCCGAAGATTCACCGACGACGTATGACTCGCACTTTTATTAATCTGGGATTAATTAGATGAGAGAGAAAATTAATATGGGATTAATTGCGGAGATATTTTATCTGGGATAAAATATTAATTAAAGAGAGATATCGATTAATTTGGAATTAATCTATAAAATAATATATTTGATATATTATACGAAATTGGATTTCGACGCGGAATTAAAATTAGATTTTAATTCGGGCGAACGAGTTAATTTAAAATTAATTCGTTTGCAATGTGAATAGTGATTTCGCTAGGCATAATCATTTAATTACGTTGCAACGGAAAATTTGTTAATTTAGAATTAGCGAACCCGAGCCCGAGAGTGTTTGCGAGGGCATTTGCATTTTGAATTCGAGTGCGGCACGTAAGTCACATCAAACGTCAAATCACTAGTCAATTCAAGCGTCAAATCACTTGTCACTTTGAGTGATGTGATGTGATGTCTAGTCACTTTGAGTGACTTGACAACTTGTTACTTGATTGAGTGAATAGTTGATGGTTGAGTGTAATACACTCAAGTGTGATGGCATGATAGACATTTAATTTATTTTATATTTTTTGATTTTTGAAATCATTTAATTGATTTTTTGAAAATCAATTAAAGTGTATTTGATACACCTTTTTTCCAACCACCATTACAACTCTCTCTCTTCTCTTTCTTCTCATCATCTCACGCCCAAGGAGCTGCACTTCTCTTCCTTTTACTACCTGAAAAATGTGAGTGAAGGAGAAGCTTTAGTCATGATTTTGTTGCAAAATCAAAGTGCTAGCACACCATTAGAGACATACGAAGGTCATAGGGAAACTCACCCGTGAGCTTAGAACCACATCACGAAATCTTGGAGCTTGGAGGACCTCACATGGCCGAATCTTGATGAGCAAAAATGGAGGACTGCCGAATGCACCAAAGAGGCAGAAAACAGTTTTTGTCTTCACCGCGTCGCTCAACCCATCGATGTAAGTATTCCGCAACTTCCTCGATTGTATTCATACTTGTTTCATGATTGTTATTCGATCCTCGGGGCTGTAGAACTCCAACAATGGTATCCGAGCGGAGTAAAAGCATGAAATTTGACTTAGGGTTAAAATTTGGGTAAATTGATTTTGAGCATGATTTGATTCAATTGGATGTTTGAATATGCTTAAATCATGATTAATTGAATATTGATTGGATCAATTTGATGAAATGTTGTTTGGAACAAATTTGCCCAAAATCTTTGGCTTGGCCGAATTGAACACTAGCCCTAAATGTCTTGGATTTTGATTTTTTGATTCATTGGATGAGTTAAAATCATTCAGGAAATGTTGATTGTGGATTTAATTTGATTGAAACCGAATCGATTTTGAAAATCCCCTTTTGTCGAGACATTGGAAGCATGAATTGGGTTTGATTTTTTTATTAAACTGTGTTGGACATGATTTAGTGTTAAAGAGCATGATTAATTGTATAAATTGATGTTTTGGAAATATTAATTTGGGCGATTAATTATGTAATGCACTTTGAGTAATTAAATTATGAAATTGGATTTTTGTAATTTAATTATTTGGGCTAATTTTGGAAATTAGGCTTGTAATGTTGCTATTGGGCTTATTGGGCTTGGTTGTACCAAGTTGGGTTTAGGCTAAATTGGTTGGATCCAATTGGGCCCAAAACCACTTCCATAAAGCCAAATGCGACTAATGGACCTTATTATTTTAATTGGGCCTAATGGGCCTAAATTTATTTCTAGGCTTATGGGGTTAATCCCAGATTGGACTTTGGTTATTAGGTTTGACCCGAGTTGACCAAAAGTCCACGCCTTAAGAAATTAATTAAAAGCCCATTGGACTTTAATTAAATTAACGTTGGACGTTAATCGGGCTTTGAGACCCTTAACGATTAAATTTGGAATTTAAGTCGTAAAGGTTCGTTAAATAAAGTGTAATATTTAATTTGGAATTAAATAGTGAATTAGAATTAAATACAAATTGAATTGGATTTAATGTTGTAGTTTAATTTAATTCGAGAATTCGTACTTTGAGTACTTATTCGCAAAACGAGTTTGACTCGCGCAAAATCAAATCGTTGTTTGAACATTGGATGGTCATTATTTATTAGATTAATTAATTTGATTAGATTGATTGATAACATGCTTGTGTGAATACATGGTTGCGGTGCATGAATATGTATATCGGATGAATATTAGATGGGTGAGACAATTTTAGAAATTATTGTAATAAATTTGGAATTTATTAATTGGACCTGCGTGTCCAGCCTTATTACCTCCTTACTCTTTGTATTCTCTTCTCACCTATTCCCCTCAATGTAAATGAGGTTTCTTTAGAAGTGTAGTGTAATGGGTAAAAGCAAATACTTGTGCTAGCGGGATAGAGTAAAGGAGAGATTTGATCTAGGATCAATGTGTAAAGTATCCATCCGCATATCATTATTATTTTTTTCATATGCGCTTTATTATGTGTTTAGAATGCATGTTTAAGGGTGTATGATGATGGGACCTTAACAAAGATAATAAATTAGTTGCCAATTTTCACGCGAAAAACCCTCACAAATATTAAGGGTTTTTCCTTCCATTGAGTGATTCTTACTCAAGATCTAAGACTGGCATTGGTTTGTTGGCCAAAGTCAAGACCTTTTTTCGTCGAGGATGTGTTTGAATCATGAGAGCTTTGTTCCATATAAGAGTCTTGTCCAAGTTGTGATTTGTTGGCCAAAGTCAAGATCACTTCTTGTCCATTGACATTGATTATGAAGCTTTCCATGGTCAATGGGTCACGCTTGACTGGGATCACTAAGTTTGTTGTACCAAAGCCAAGGCTTAGTTGATTCAGAGGAAAAAGGTTAGGGAATATATTGGATATATTGGCATATATAAGATATATGTTTCGGACTTGGATGTCCCCCTACTGGATCTAGGAATTGGATTGGATCCAATTGATCTTAGAGATCTACCTAGTTAATTATCATACAATTTGTTGGCCAAAGTCAAGATTATGTGATATTTAACGAGATCCTAGCCCACTAGGAAACTAGGTTTCCCGAGTACTCGACAGAGGGTTAGAGGCTCGTCGAAAAATAGTGGGAGGCAAGAATTGAATTTGCAATATTCGTTTAATAACTTGCCATACGCGCTCATTCACAAATATCATTCGTCAATTAAATATTAGTTGGAGTAATATTTAAATTATTATTTTAATAAACAGTTGGACTGTATCAATCTATTAATTATAGTTGATTAAATAGTTTGACTATAATAATCATTATAATAAATAGTACCTAGATCATTGATTAAATAGTTGGACTATTAGAATCAAGATAAAATTGAAAGATTGACATTTAAAACATAATCCTAGGAAATGTATTTAAATGGTTTAATTTTCAAATTGGGAATAATTTCAGGATAGTCCTGAAAAAACTAATAAGTTACTTTATTTGATAAAATAACATATTAGGCCTAAGCCCGAAGTTAAGCAAATAGTAGAGCATAATCTTTTGAAGATTTATGTGATGATAACTTTAGTGCTTAATCCATTAAGCTTGTCGCATTAGACTCATGATGAGTGGTATTTATATCACTATTTCCCACTCATTTAACCTTATATTTTGTATAGTTTCTTGAGTCTTATGAATATTTTGATGTGTTTTGTGTTATTTTATAGATAAATAAAGTTTCAGGAAATTCCGGAGGTGATTTGGAGCAAAACTGTGAAAATTGGCCAAAAAGGGCATTTCGATAAATTGTCAGCGTCGCGACGCCTAACGTGCACCAGAGTCTGCTAACGTGAGCCGGGACAACGGGTCAGAATTTGAGAAGTTTGACTTTGCTAACGTGCGCCGTGCCACGTGTCATCATCACAGAAGATTTGCTAACTTGCGCCTGCCACGTGTCATCATCCTACGATGCCGCAATCATCATCTATGCTATCTTGCGCCGTGCCACGTGTCGACATCTCAACGGACTTGCTAATGTGCGCCGGTGCCACGTGTCGCGATCTAACGCTGCCGACAATCACCCTTAGCATGACGGAAGCAATGACGTCATGATCAGTGCCACGTCATCGGATAAGAATCTGAGCCGATGAATCAGCGCGTGACATGTGTCACTGTATCTGGCGTCGCGACGCTGAACCCTTTAGCGTCGTGACGCTGGACCCCTATCCACGCCTATAAATTGAGCTCGAGATTTCAGAATTTTTCAGTACCTTCCTCTCTCTTCAATTCTTTATAAAGAGAGAGTTTCTCTCTCTAGATTATTTAATTTTTAGTTTTTTTTAGTTTTGTAAATAATTTTAATTACGTTTTGTAATAATAGTAATTTAATTTTTACTTTTTACAATTTTTACTATTCACCATGATTAGGTAACTTCCCCAGCTAGGGTGAAAGGTAATTCTTTTACTGTTACTATTTAGATTAATCTCCCTTAAAAATAATATATTTACTAATTAAAATTTGACTTAATTAGGATACCGCCAGAATGGTCGGTTGGTAAATTAATTTAAACTGGTTAAACCTGACTAAGCAAAGTCACCGTCAGATTGGTCGGTTGGTATAAAATCTATTTTCCGCCTTTATGGCTGGTTATTTTGGTTCCGCCTTTATGGCTGGTTATTTTGGTTCCGCCTTTATGGCTGGTTATTTTGGTTCCGCCTTTATGGCTGGTTATTTTGGTTCCGCCTATATGGCTGGTTGGTAATAATTACAAGTTTATATATTATTTTACTGGGAGATATCTAAATAAGTAGTAGTAGAAATAATTCCTTTTACCTTAACATTTTATTTTATTTTACTTTTCAGCTTTTACTTTATGTATTTTACTTTTAAGTTTTTACTAGCTCTAATTATTTGTTAGTTATCTGAGGTTGTGATGACTTTTAATATCACCGGTTTATAAGGGGTTAAATTATAGTTTGGGTATTATAAAGATTTATTTATTAAGTCTTAAGTTTAATGCTTCTTGTTGTTTGATCACCAATAAGATTGATATGGTAAATCTAAAATGAACTAGACATAGGGATTTTAGGTTTCAGCCTTAGACTCAATAGCCCACGATCTTCCTTAAGGATAGATAACCCTTTAATAGATTTCCTTACAGGATAGAAATATACCTGTCGGGCGAGGGTAGCCATAATTGGAACTTAAACTTAATGAATTCAGATAATTTGGTTGACATAGACATATGGTTCAATTGGGTTATACTGGGTATTTGTGTCTGACCATCGACAAAGGCTTACACATAATTTAGTGTTCCAGGTTAATAAATCAATATTTCACCCAACTTTAAGATAACCACTTCATCTTTAAAATGATATTAAAAGAAATCACAACCTTAGATCTTTGTGTCTTTTATTTTCCTTAGTATTTTCTTTTATCTTTTTATTTATTTATTTAGCAAATCTACAATCAACCAAATCAATCAAGTAATCAATTCCATTCTCCCTTTAATTAGATATTTGTAAATAAATAGATTCAATAATTAATAACAACAGTAGGAATTAAGTCCTCGTGGGATCGATATTTTTATACTACTTGAACGATACGTGCGCTTGCGTTATACGTGTGTGTTTACGCCGATCAAGTTTTTTGGCGCCGTTGCCAGGGACTTATATTTCTTGAGTTGTTAATTTTGAAGCTATCTAATTTACTTGTATCTAATTTTCTTTATTTTTATCTGTAATTTTATTTATTCTTTTGTTTTTAGGTGGTTAAAAAATGGAACACTACTGGGAGATTGAGAGATCATGAGCTTTACTAAAAGATACACCCCACATTTGGGAGCAATTGTCCGATTTTATGAGGCCTGTTGTCCAGCCCAATGATTATCACTGGATGCCAGAACCAAGCAGTACTACATTTGCTCTTCAGAACGCAATGGAGAGATGTGACATATGTATTGGTAACCACCTAAGAGATTATTGCGAGTACAATTACAATCCAGGGTGGCAGAGCTATCAAAATCATTCATGGTACGAAGAACCATCACATTTTCCATCTTATCCACCATCTTCCTTTGATCCTTATCAAGAACCAGAACCATTCGAGGAAGACCAATTGATTCACATGTTCAAAGAACAAGCAGCTCGATTTGATGAACAAATTCAGAGTAACACAGAATCCATACAGAGAATGACAGATCAGATCAGACAATTCACAGAAAACCAGAACTACATACCTCAAGAACCAGTTTCAAATGACACTGATGAAGCCTTCAGATACCAATCATTTCACAATGACATTTCAACAGAGGATGAGGCTGAGCAGTATCAAGAATCAGAGGTATCAGTTCAGGAGCCTAAACCGGTAAAGTCTCGATTTGATTTTTATTATTCAGATTCTGACGAAGATGAAGCCGAACTGTTTGTACCAACTGCACCAACAAATGAGCATGTAATTCTGTGTCCTCAAAATGAAGATCTTGGAGCATGCTTTGCAACGATGTTTGAAGAAGATCTTCCTGAGCCATCCATTCCAGTCATATCAGAGGATGAAGACCTAAAATCTAACATTTCTTTTTATTCTCAGGTTGACAATTTTGAAACATGTATTTCACAGATGACAGATAAAGAACTGAATATGGAAATTTTAAAATACATCTGTGAAGAAAAGGTTGAGCAAGAAGCAGAGCAAATGGAGGAGCAAATGTCTGACCTTAATAAAGATTCAGAGCATTCAGGAGAAACATCGCTCTAGTTCTCTCTAGTGTTGCAACCATCGTGATAATATGACAAGGTCATGATTATCCGATTCAAAGAGACTAGTTGCTTGATATCCGATATGTGCTTCGTACGGGGCAGACACTTTCCAGCCCTAGGCCTTGCACGTGACATCCGATACTGGATCGCAATATGTAATACTACGTATACTACGCCTGACATAGATTATATATTCCAGTAAGAATATTTCTGGAGAATTGGGTAGGCACGGTGCTTTGCTAGAAGCCAACCATGTCTTGTAAATCGATAAGCACGTAGTACGAGGTACTCACTTTATCGGATAGTCCGATAACCGGATTTACTGCCAACATATCCAGAGATCTCTTGGGTCGCTTCCCAAAGATTCACCGATGACAGTTGACTTAAAATATAATTAATCTGGGATTAATTTAGAGAGAGAAAATTAATCTGGGATTATTGGGGCTTTATTTAATCCGGGATTAAATGTGTTCAGTAGAGAGAGAACGCGATTAATTTGGAATTAATCGATAAAATAATTTAATAATTAAATTTGATTTTTCTATTTAATTTATTTAAATGGGCTAAAATTAATATATCAGATATATTAATACGAATTGGATTTCGTTACGAAATTAAAGTCGGACTTTAATACGAACGAACGAGTTAATTTAGAATTAATTCGTAAACGACGATCGTAATATAATTGCGAGGCATCGATATTTAATTAAATTAGATTTAATTATTTAACGACGGAAGTTCGTTTAATCGGATTAAACGGAACCAAGCCGCGGTAAATGTTCGTAGAGATATTTGAATTTTGAATTCAAATATATGGGGCCCACTTCACATGTGTGGTAGATGGTGGTAGTTGAGCTTTATAGGTATCTCCTAAATATAATAAATTATTCCTATGTATTTTGAATATGGTCAGAGGCTGCCCTGCTCTTTATCACCATATCGTCTATTTAAGCTTCAACTATTCATCTGATCAGGCCTTAGAACATCTCGTTGATCAACCTCTGATAAGTAGCTTCTGCGTTTTTTAATACAAATGGCATCATCTTGTAGCAAAATAACCCTCTTTCAGTGAGGAATGCAATGTGTATCATGTCGTTTTCATTCATATGGATCTGGTTGTAACCTGAGTAGGCATCCAAGAAGCTCATTCATTCATACCCTGTAATGGCGTCTACTAGCTAATTTATCTTCAGCAGTGAGTAGCTATATTTAAAGCAGGCATTGTTAAGGTTGGCAAAGTCAATGTAGACTTTCCACTTACCATTATTTTTTTGCTACCATAACCATATTTGATATCCATTCAGAGTATTGATAAGGTTTTATGACCCCTACCTCTAGCAGCCTATCCACTTTTTCACTACTGATCATGTTCCTTTCAGGGACATATTGCCTCTTATTCTACTAGATTGGTGGAAACTTTGTCAATATTGAGGCAATAAGTTTCTTCAAGGGTCCACATATGTCATGTCTCTATAGATCCACGCAAACACATCCTTATTTCTCCTGAGCATCTCCACTATCTCCTCATTCTCCTCGGTCGACAACAAGGCTCCTACCACCACCTTATTCTCTGGTTTTGTTTTATCTAAAACCACATATTCTATATTATCAATGGTAGTTTCTGGGCCTCTCTGTCTCGTCCTCTAGGTGTTTCAAATAGGCTGGTAGGTAATCATGTAATTGTTATTTTTCAGTCTCTGTTGGCTTTTTGGTCTCATTAGACCTCTGTATATCTCTCTTTGACATCCTGTGTACCCATCTCGAGTTAATGTTGTAACATCGACTAGCCTGGGATGGATCACCCTTGATATCGACGGTATACAACCCGCTCAAGGACTAGTATCTCTTTACTCGGTGTAGGGTTTATACCACATCCTTCATTGCATGGATCGACTTCCAACCAATAATCACATTAACCTAGGATGTAGTGTTCGATGATCAAAAACTCGAGAGGTATTTCTCTCTCTTCAGTGTATACTGGCAATGTTATTTTTCCCAAATGCTTCATTGTCACATTATTGAATGCTAACACTGGTTTTAAGAGGTCAGACGAGATTCTGATCTACCCTCTGTTGGGATTTATCTTCATGTATTGTAAACGGAATTGATTATAATAATAATAATAAATGTATTATTCATTTTGTCAAAGTTGACTGATTTATATCGCATACTGTCCAATTGTCTTGTTTACCTTTATTACTCTTGTGCCTTCAGACTTAGTGTATGTTTGATTCACAGGAGGATTTAAGTTTGTAGTTAGTAATCTAAATAGTCTATAGAGAGCAAACAAAGAGGGTATTTTATTTGTGGTTTATCTCTAGCTGCGGTCTATTCCATACTTGTATGACGACCTTGATCCGGGATCGTTCATGTAGTGACATGGGAATGGAGGCACCTTGTATGATGAGATCATATAGGACTGGACTCAGATAAATATGAATTTCTTTTAATATCCGTTAACCGAAGAAATTCATTTTATCTAATTGATGGTCATATATGGATTCGATCTTAATCCTGAGTATACTACGAACTCCTTCATGACAGACTATGTCCTTTGATTTACTATGGTGAGGTTAGTGTTGCATTCCTGGCCAATAACTACATATTTTGGGGATATGGTTTGGTGTGTAGATGAGAACATTTTACATAGATATGAAATTCACTTATTCCTACGAGAAGCATAAGAATATCTCTTTTAAGAGTTGATTCGAAACTTGAACAATTTGAGCGCTCAATCTTTCTATAGTGAATAGAAAGTTTTATATTCATAATTTTTATGAATTAATTGTTCATTATATAATCAATGGTGCTTAAGAGATAAAATATTTAGAGGGGTTTAACAGACTTTTGACCCGACTCTATTTATGAGATATTTGTGAAAGGCTATATCTATATTTAGTGACTATATCAATGGACACCAAAGTAATGCGGCTTATTTTCCATCTACGGTAATGGGAATTCAACTTCGAGTTTATAGTGGAAAAACGCGGAGTTAATAATTCGTAATATTTGATTAAATGGTTTAATTAATATTTCGGAATTATTGGAGCTTGGAACCGTAGGTCCATTTGGTCATCGTGTTAGCTCGATTAACTGTAGCAAACCTAATATAATTAGATTATCTAATAATATGCTCACATTATATTTATATATTATTAATAAGATTAATAATATAATTTGTCACAAATGAAAATAATATTAAATTAGTTTAATATTAAATTTTCTAATATTTTTTATTATGAGATAATCAAATTATAATTATAAGATAACTAATACATCATTCATAATTATGAGATAAGTATTACATCATCATTGATAATGCATAATTATGAGATAATTATGACATCATTATTTGATAATGGTAAATGCATTATCAAGACAAGCCTTAATGGTTTGCCAAATCATCCACCAAGTTTTTGTTAATTAGTTTTGACCAAATTACCCAACTTGTTCAATTATCTAATGGATTTGGTTGACACTCTACTCAAGTATGTTGGCCATTTACAATTGATAGGATGAATGAATGTTGGTGGTTGAAGTTGGAAGGAATAAATTCTCTACACTCTCCACTCAATTGGTGGAGTAAGTTAAGCAATGCCACATTTACACAAAAGAGAATTAGAGAGAAAAAATTCAAACAAACAAACACAAAAGTTGTGAAAGAGTTTTAATATCTAAGAATTTTTCCTTAATTGTTAAGAGAGAAAAAATCTACTTGAGTTAGATATTAATATAGTTCATCTCATATTTCCAAGATATTGTGACAATATCATTTTTCTAAATTATTTAGAATTTTGATACTTCTCTAAATAGTTTAGAGGTTGAACTTTGTGAGCGAAGCTCACACTTCGGTTTATTGGTTTCGAGACATAGCTCGGAAGATCGGGTGGTTGATTCTATGGTAGAATCTCAAAGGAAATTCATCAAGTGTTTGGTGGAGTTCGACTTCAACAAAGGAGAAGGCAAAGAAAATTTTAAAGATCCATACCGGAGCCGGTGCCCAAATATCTGTAACTTCCATTGCGCAAAGGAAAAGTTGTTTCCTACACCCTCATCCACTTGAACTCTTCCCAGAATATGATATCAGAGTTTTTTCCTCTATCTACTTGGACGCGAGACATTATCACATTTGCTATGCATAGTTTAATTATTTGAAGATCTAAATGCGATGGTTTTAGCATGTCTACGTCTCCGTATGTGAAGTGGATTGGTGCCGAGTAAGTAGATGATCTTGCTTTTGACCTGATACAATTTACCTAAAATCTGAGGGCTCTCATCCGATCTTTTTTTCTGCACTCTAATCTGTGTTGTTTCACATGACCTTATTCAGGCATGTCCATCCTTACACATGAGACATGTGTCAGCCCTCCAATGCCTCTTGAGGTTCTGCTTGGTGTTGCCTCAGATCCTTGGTGGGTGCTTCTTTGGTTCTAGTGCTTCAAGTAGTTGACTTCTAAAGGTAGGGCTCCGGCTTCCAGCTGGCTCTTCCATTTCAAATATTCCAACAACTTGCCATTTTTCATAATTACTTTCAATTGCCGATATAGGTTATTACATCTAGCAGTGGTGTAACCTACTTCTCTATGCAACTCACAATATATCTCTTTGTCTCGGTTCTCTTTTGACACTCTTATCGGCTGTGGTTCCCTCAACAAACCTCGATTTTTCACTTTATGGATGTTTTTTTCTTTGTTAGAGTGAATCCATACAATTTCCCATCATCTTCCCACCTCGGCCGCTTGGGCTCGTACCTGTACCTCCATCTTCGCTTTGTATCTTATGAGGTTATGACTCTATTCATGTCTCCCTCTGACTTTCTTTTCCTCGAGTCTTGACTCTGCAAATTTCTGGTTCTATTGCTTTGACCTTGATTTTACACCATGATCGCAGCGGCTTGAGCCATCATGGCCATGTTTTCCATTACCTTCACCAGGCCCTCGACTTTGGCCCGTACTTCTGACATGTTGGCGCCTTCAGGAAATATTCATGAATATGGGACCCGTTGACTAATCTTCTGATAAAGAAGGTTGTTGTTAACTTAGAGTATAAGTTATTGATGATGTTTATCTCGTCAACAAACCTCTGTAAGTACTTCCTATGGGGTTCATCGTACCTCTGCTCTAGCTGCATGTCCACCATAGTAACTTCGGTGGTACGGTTGTCATGGTACTGCTAGATAAACCTTTGCCTCAGGTCTTCGAAACTCCCTTTGGACCTTTTGGGCATTCCAAGAACCAAGAAAGGGCATTGTCAGTAAGGGTGGTGATGAACATCTTGCACATTAGATCCTCGTTGGTGGTTTCCAGTGAGAGCCTCTGTCAAACCTGGACTAGGTGAATGACTGAGTCTGACTTCCCAATGTATTTATCGAAGCAGGGTGGGGTGAAGTCTCGGGCCTTAATCTCTTCTTCGATCCATTCCTGAAATTGGGAGGAGGACATCCCTTTGATCGCCAGGTCAGCCAAATCTGTTGGGATCTACACCCAAATATCCCTAATCCGTTTTTTTATTTCCACCACCAGTGTCTGATCGAAAAACTCCTCATTCCAGCAAATGTCCTTCTTGAGACAACTCACATCAAGGTCTTTGCCTATTTTCTTATGCTCCACCTCTCTCCACGTCCGACCTTGATTCTCGGAATCCTCAACATCAAAATTTGCATCATCAATCATAACAAGGCTCTTTTCCCTGGGTCTTTTGTCATGGTGCTCTTCCGATCGCCACTCATCGTCGAGGTTCCTCTTCCATTTTTCTTTACCGGGGCCAAACCCCTAGATCTTGGGTTTGAGTGCCCAGTTCTCGTGTTGTATGACTTACAGTTGTTCCTGGAACTGCTTTTTCATGGCCTGCATCTGCTCCTCCATCTACTTCATCATCTCGTTCCTGATTACCGAAATGTCCATCATATGTATCAAGTGGTTGGATACTTCTTCCTCCTGTTGAACAGCGGACGCAAAGACTCTAGACTCCTTGTTTCTTGAGGTCGTTCTTACTAGTTTGGTTGAGCGAATTTTATTCGATTTAATGATTGCAGGAAATTGTAAACACGGCTTTTCGTCTCAGTTTCCTCACAGATTGTGCCAATTGTTTGTGCAGTAGAACTCTACAAACAATAGGATTAAGAGAAAAATATAGAAATTGGAAAAGAATGCTCTGTTATTTTACGGATATCAAAATATCGATCTCTTGTTCCAGGGTTCCTTGCACTATTTATAATGTCTCATTACCAGAAAAATAAACTAACAGCGGTTACATTCCATCCATGTTTCCCACTAACTGACTTACTCCCTATAATATCAGAATTTCCCTATTCTAGATGATTGTTCAGATTAAAGAAATAGAAAGTAATTAATTGGTTGTGTGATTCATTGTTTAGAAGATTCGTGTCATCAATGAGCTAATATCTTGGGCTTAATTCTCGCATGATCTTTGCTTGCCTTTTTGGAGGAGGGTCTGAGGCGTAGATCCTGCCAAAAGGTCATTAATCCAGGTCCTGAACAGAGGTCCTGGTTTCAGACCCTGAAAGAAGCTTCTGGATCAGACCCTGAAAGCAGACTTTCGAACTAGACTTTGACAAGAGGTCTCGTAATAGGACTTTAAAAAGATATTGAGATCAGAACCTGACGATAGCTCTAGATTCCCTTTAAAATATATTTGATCATGTGTCATTCGTCTGATTTTTCTCCACACAGTATCCTTGACTTCATTTTTCATGGTCTACAGATTTTGATATCCTTGTGATCAATTTCCTCGTAATAGAATTTTATTCGGTTTTGAAGTCAAAATCTTTGACTGCGTGTTCTTACTTTTGATTTTTCTTTAATATGTATATGCAAAATACAAAACATCTGTTTTATTTATTATTTTTTTTTTTGGGTACGGTAATTGCTATTTCAGTTATTAGAGTTTCAGGTGATTATTCAATAGTTTCTATAATTTTAAAATAATAATGATAGATGTATTAAATGAATTCTCTTACAATAAAAAATCAAAATTAAATTGTGATTTTAAATTAAAATTTTCATTTAAATGTATAATTTTTTATGTACAGAATTACTTCTAATTGATTTAGAAATATAATTATATAGTTATTGTATATTCATGAACTACATATATCACTACTCATTTTAAAAATTGCCTAAAAGAACCTTAAGCATACTTCTTTTCCTTAAAATCATTTTAATTATATATTTACATTTGAAAAGATAGATTCAACAACTATAAAAGTAACGACAAATGTGTTTGGAAAAACTTTTAAAATATGGAGAAAAACTGGATAATTGACTAAAATTTATAAAGACTTAAACGACTAAAAGAATAATAAAAAAGTATTAGGTCTTTTATTACTGGTATTATTATGATAATATATTGTGTTAATTTTATATTTTTATTATTTATTTCTCTTTATTAGGATTTTGCCTAGAATTGGGATTTTAATATTAGAAAATATTTTGTTATACTATTCCTTTAGTTTTTTAACTAAATTCTCTCATATAGAAAAGCATGATTCACTTACATTTGAAAATTGGAGTTGTGTTTCTAGGTTTAGTTATAGATCTAAATATATTGTATATTTATAAAAATTATTGTGCAATTTTCTTCTCCTATAGGTTTCCATTTCGTCGAAATAGAATTTTTAATCAGTTTTTAAGGCAAAATCTTGTATCTTATACTTTTGATTTTCGAAAGTAATTGTAGTCCAATTGAAAAAAAAAACTTAAATCATAGTGTTAAGGAATATTATTATGGAAATCTATATTATGAAATGAATATCCAAAATATAATTCCTAGTACCTTTAGCATTCATGATTTTATTATATTTCCCTATTAGATGCATATTTCCTATATTCATTATTTCCCTATTAGATGCATATTTCATATATTCATTATTATTGTTCATTACTATATGATTCCTTTTTTATTTTGGTTTTCTATGTAACCTATATAAAGGCCCATACCATTGTAAATTCATATAGAGTGAATTCAAGATTTTCTTTTATTATCTAACATGGTATCAGAGCCCAAGTTCTGACTTTTCTAGTTTCACTCTCTCTGATTCTCATCGGCGCGTGGGGGATCACGGCTACCATAATTGCGTGACCCTCACGCGCCCCCCATTGCCAACCACCACATTGCTTTTCCCATACGCCACCCCTTCATGAGTGCTTCACCTGTCATGCATCCTCTTGGAAAAAATTGTCACTCTTATTTCTGGATTTTCTCTTTTCTTTTGTGTTTTCAACTCTCTTTCGGGATTTCGCTCCCTCTTGGGCTTCGACTCTCTTTCGGGATTTCACTCCCTCTCTGGCTTCGGCTCACTTTCGGGATTTCCCTCCCTTTTTGGCTTCAGCTTTATTTCAGGATTTCGCTCCCTTTTCGACTTCGGCTTTATTTCGGGATTTCGCTCCCTTTTCGGCTTCAGCTTTATTTGGGTATTTCGCTCCCTCTCGGGCTTCAGCTCTTTGTTGGGCTTCGGCTCTCTTTCGAGATTTCGCTCCCTTTTTGATTTCGGCATCCTCTTGGGATTCGGCTCCCCCTTCGGGCTTCGTAGGTTAAAGCTCATCCATTATCTCAAGGTTTCCAGCCTCCAAGTTTCAAGATTTTCAGTTTCAGAACCCCGCTCTCTGATTTCAAGATACAACATCAAGCTTACTCATTCGTTACCAGCTTCAGTTTGAGAGGGGTGTTAAGGAATATTATTATGGAAATCTATATTATGGAATGAATATCCAAAATATAATTCCTAGTACCTTTAGGATTCATGATTTTATTATATTTCCCTATTAGATGCATATTTCCTATATTCATTATTTCCCTATTAGATGCATATTTCCTATCTTCATTATTATTGTTCATTATTATATGATTCATTTTCTATTTTGGTTTTCTTTGTAGCCTATATAAAGGCACCTACCATTGTAAATTCATATAGAGTGAATTCAAGACTTTCTTTCATTATCTAACACGTAGGAACAAAAATGAATATTTACGGTAGTTGGCTTTCCAAGTCTAATTCTTTGAATCAGTGCTGAATATTAATTTCGAAAATGCTTCAAATTTTCTAGCTAGAATGTTTGATCGAGATTTGTCTTGATTTTGATTTTTAAAACAACCACTATGTTAAAAAATTCATCACCGTCACATGATTAGTTTGATATATTGTGTATATGTATCGATCCTTAGAGTGTCCTCTAACTTCCTAAAATAATTATGAAATGGAATGAATTTGTTTTTGCTACGCGTCGCGACGTCCATGCAGGCAGATATAGGCAAAAGGCATTTCTGTTTCGCATCGCCACGCTAAGGGTTCCGTCTCGCTACACCCACCTGACCAGACCCGAGGCAGAACCACTATTTATTACGCGTCACGACGTCAAATATTGAACATCGTGACGCTTACACGACCAGGCCCGAGGCAGTGAGCCTCTGATTATTATGCATCGCGACGCTGGGTGTTCAGTGTCGCGATGCTACGCCAATTTCAGGGTCTAGCATCAACTCTTCAAAGTCTAGTTTGCCCAAGTGCACTTCCAACACTCCCAAACTACAACCGTTACACAAGCAACTCTTTAAACTTCAACATTCTTAAATTCTACACCAATATACCATCATCAAATCAACCCTTTAATCTCATAAATCTTAATTTTAACTTAAAGTCTAGTATTTTATAAACTTAGCCATCTCTTAATCCAATCAATTTCCTAGTTCCTTATCCACTTGATGCAATCACTAACATGCCAACAACACTAGCATAACATTATTTAAACAAAACTCCACAACTCAAATTTGGGTCAAGATTCCTTACCTTGAATCATGCTTCATCTTTTCCATTAGAGTCAATAAGCTTTTCTTTCTTCTTTCTAAACTTGGTTTGTGTTGGATTTCCCTCAATTCTTCTTGTAAGTTTGAAATTATGCCACTCTATCCTTTCTCCATTCTTCTTTCTTTCTTATTCTCTCCTTCACGTTTTCTCCCATTTTCCTCTTCTTTTAGATGAATGAATAATGTCCCTTATTTATACTAGGGGCTAATGGCTTTTATTTCTCTTCTTGATTTATTTGGTTCTTTCTAGAGAGTCTAAGGACTTAGTAGATATTTAGAAATATTGGGCCATTTAGGGCTATTAGACCAAATTGAGAAGGGTAATGGACTCATGGATAAAAATGATAATTCCCTTTTTACTCTTCATTCACGTCACCATGCACATTGCTCGGAGAAATGACCAAATTCGACCAATTCTGTTCAAAATTTAGAAAAATGTCCAATATAAACGTTGTAGATCTTCATCTTAAATTTTTGGCGATATAAAATTCATAAGAATCGGAGATTTTATGAAAAACTTATCTCCCAGATACTAGGGACATAATTTCATATAAGAATTTGCAAGAAATTTGTCGAATGTCCAAAAAAAGTAATTCCATGAGCACCTACATTCTTGAGCATGAGGGTTGGTGCTCGGAGTGCAAATCCGGATCGTATTTATATTTGATTCATGAATACGAGCAATTTTTGTTTCATAATATTACTTATTTAATGGTAGCACCTCTTGTCTTTTATATGCATATTCGATCTAATTACGATTAAATATCTAATTACAATTAGATTGAAACTAAATCTGGTTTAGTGACACATGTATATTAGACAAAGAGCCTAGGATTTACAATGTAGTGTGCAGTTACAACGTAGTTTGTAATTGATATTGGGAAGCGCACTATAAGATGTATATCCTTAAATAAAGTTCCTGGTCAATATTTATTAACACGGGTCGATTAGTAAAATCCACTGAGACCAGTACATGTCGTATATCATGATTTGGTTTGATGGTTTATCCCAGTGAACCATGAGTCTCGAGAGACTCGTATAGACATGTAGGTATTTATTTGATAAACACTGAACGACTCACTGAAGATTTCCTAATATATGGTACACCAACTTCAATAGGAATCTTCTCGAGTTGAGCGAGCATAGTGGTCATTCGACTTGAGATACCACAGTGGATATATGAGTTATCCTCCACACTTTGATGGCAGTCACGTCACCGATCTATTCATGATCATACCTCCGCCTGTTCGTCGGGTGTGGACTGATGCTCATGATATCCAGTACGTATCAAGATAGGATCTGGCAGTCCTGTGTACAGGGCATATGTATCCTCATGTGTTTACGATATAGTAAATCAATGGCCGTGGTATAACTTCAGATGCTTGTTCCGAGTTTTATTTAGAGATCGTAAATTGAAAGTCGACTATATTATACCGAAGGATTTGAAATTTTTATCTATATCCCATGTATAATATGGATAGCCTGTGACGGAGGGATTATACGTATGCAATGACCTCGACTTTCATAGTTTAACGAGATTATCTATGGTCGTCATAATTCATGAGGGGGTGAATTATGGACACGAAATTGGATTTCGTGACAGATAAACCTAAACTTAGAGAGTCCCACAATATGAAGTGTACTCGTTGAGCACTTGGGCAACACTTTATGAATAATACAGATTAATCATAATACTTCATTGGATTAAATGAGTTAATTCGAATCGTTTAATCGGTTAAATGAAAACACATGCTTTAGGGGATTTTGGTCAATCTTAATTATTGTGTATTTGTATTTGATATATAATTTGATTAGATACACATTAATTATTTGTCAAATGAGATTTTGACACATGCCATAAATATTTGTATTTGTTATTTAATTTAAATAAAAATACATATATATATATATATAACAATTATATTAATTAATTATTTAGATATTTAAATATTAAATATTTAAATAATTAAATGATAAACTTTTTTCATAATAGTTATGATAAATGTTTAATTATAATTGGTTACATGTGGCATATTTTAATTAAACTTTAGGTGGGCAAATTTGATTTGTTAACATAAAGTTTGATTTCTTTTAATTGGTATAATTTTTTAAATTGACCAAAATACCCTTAGGTAAGTCGGTAATGACATTTTTTAAGGTAAAAAAAAAATCATTTCTCTTCTAACCATCCCCAATGGCCGAAACGTCTTCCCAAAACACTCTCAAATTTGGTTTGATGATTCAACAAAGAAAATCAAGAAAATCAAGAAAAAGGCTTTAGGAAATTGGAGAATTAGAGGTAATACTCAATATCCTAAGCTTGAAAGAATGTTTATTTTTCTTGATCTTCTAGATAGACTCTAAGGTTTCTTCCTTTCTTGTGAATTTGGGTGTTTTTGACTTGGAGAATGGAATTGGAAGCATATTGCATGTGTGAAGTTGTTTTGGATGATATTATTGTATTATTTATTCAAATTTGTCATTTGACGATAAGTTTCCATTCGAGAGTGTTATGACCACTCTTGTAATTCCTAGAATTTTTATTGGGTGGTTCATTTGTGGTGACTTGAATTGGTGTTGTGGTTAATTAGATTAATGTTGAAAAAGATGGATTAAAGCATGAAAATTGATAATTTTTGTTGCAAAATCAGATCTGGAAAAACTGGGCTATTTGTGATGAAAATGGTGTCATTTGAATGTATTGGATGTGTTTTGGGTGTTAGAACAATTGTAAGAAATTATTTCGGAGTTGAAATAAGCGAAAACTATGAAAAACGGCGTTACCGGGTGACTTTTGAGCCAACCGGGTGATGGCTGCCTAAACATTGAATTTGTCACTATTCGGGCAGCCCATGAACTTCCCTAGTACTGTTGGGGCTGACCTGGGCAGCCCCATGTGTATTCAATAGTCAGTTCGGTCAAAAATGAGTTATATGTCATTTTGCGGAAAAATATTTTCGTAAAAGTTTCCCGATGTTTCTTAATTATTTATGTCATTATTTGATATCAAATAAATATGTATAGGTGAAATATAAATGAATTATTCATATTGGATATTGAATAATTTATTTGGTAATTTAAAAGCTTTTAAAATTATGATTTCGCCCGAAAAGCACTTCCACCGCGCCCTTCGCCCAAAACCCCAACAGAAATAGTATCAGAGCAGGTTTGATGCTTCATCCATTACATTATTCATGCTTGATATATGATATGTAATCCAATTTTAATATTTGCACATGCATGTAATCTATATGTTTCTTGACTTTTCGATTCTATGCTAACGGAAACGTAACGGAAATTTGATGGTTAAATTGAGTTATGTTTTCTAAGATAGAATCGAGTTGTTTAGAAAATGATTTAGATTAAAATTCTACATTTAATGTGGAGTAATGCTTCCTTGAGGAATATCTTAGCTTAAAATAACGCTGTAAAGTAACGTGTATTGGATGCATGTTTCTTGGTCCGTTTTGTCAATACGGTTTATGATAACTTTCTATGGCTGCTCCGAGATCGTGCCAAAGCAGTGAGAGTGTAGTTTGACACGAATCCAGCCACTCAAGGAACATTAGATGTCACGACCAGCAAGATGGTTGTGTTGGAGTTCTACAGTCCCAAGGATCGAATAACAAGCATAAAACACATGCGAATACAATCAACAAAGTAGCAGAATACTTACATCGAGCGGTTGAGCGATGCGGTGAAGAATAAAAATCCATTTTCGGCCCTCCTTGAAGCTCGGCAGTCCACTGTTTTAGGCTCCTCCAATTCAGCTTTGGTCCTCCATGCAAGCTCCAAGCTTTGTGATGGTATTCCAAGCCCACGGGTGGGTTTCCCTATCATCTTCGCAAGACTCCGATGTGTGCTAGCACCTTTGATTTTTGCCACAAAAAATCATCAAATGCTTCTCCATGACTCACGGTTTTTAGAACTAGTGAAGAGGAAAAATAGCCAAATGGCGGAGAGAGAGAGATGAGTTGGTTGTTAGAGAAAAAATTGTTAAATTGAATTTTCAAAATCAAATACACAAATTTTTCTCTTTCCAAAAGTCAAGCGTTAAAGCTTGCCAACTACCACCTTCAATCACGAATAGTGATATGGTGTCAATCACTCAAAGTGAAAGACATCTATCACTTGATTGACGATTGATGTGACGCTTGATGTGACTTGCATGACGCACTCGAATTCGAAATGCGAAAGCGCTCGCAAACACTCTCGGGCTCGGGTTCGCTAATTCCAAATTAACGTATTTTCCGTTGCGACGTAATTAAATGATTATGCCTAGAGAAATCACTATTCATGTCGCTAATGAATTAATTCTAAATTAACTCGTTCGCCCGAATTAAAATCAAATTTTAATTCCGCGTCGAAATCCAATTTCGTATAATATATCGAATATATTATTTTTATCGATTAATTCCAAATTAATCGTTTTATCTCTTTTAATAATATTTTATCCCAAATAAAATATCTCCGTAATTAATCCCAGATTAATTTTCTCTCTCGACTAATTAATCCCAGATTAATAAAGTACGAGTCATACGTCATCGGTGAATCTTCGGGAAGCGACCCATGAGATCCCCGGATATGTTGGCAGTAAATTCGGTCGTCGGACTATCCGAACACGTAAGTACCTAGTACTATGTTTGTACCGATTTACAAGACAAGGTTGTCTTTTAGCAAAGGGACATGCCTACCCAATTCTCCAGAAATATCCTTACAGGAATATAGTGATCTATATCAGGCGTAGTATACGTAGTATTGCGTATTTCGATCCAATATCATATGTCACGTGCTAGGCCTAAGGCTGGAATTGTGTCTGCCCTGTACGAAGCACATATCGGATCTCTGGTAACTAGTCTCTATAATCAGATAAACATGACCTTGTCATTTTATCCCGATGACTGCAGTACATAAGAGAACCAGTACCGTATCCTACGTCACAATCATCTCCATTATGACTAGAGTGATACTTCCGTCTTGACATCACACCCAACACACTACGATTATCAATATACCCAGCAGAGGTGTACACAGAACCTGTTAAAGCCCTGGACGACCAAAACAAAAGTATATTGATTGTCGTAAGTATTAGCGGTGCAAGTCTCAGGTTAAGACCAAATACACATACCCTGATTTCGGACATCCATAGACACATAGTCATACTACCAATTGCATTCCGATGGGGTCTATCCAGAGCGAAGCTGTTTCCCGTACCATCGGTAAACACAACCTCCTATTACACTGGCATGAGTATCCTATACCCAAATATATGAGAACTATATCGTTATGTCCTCACAATGCGCACAAGTGTAATACTAGTCTTTTTCGCATTATCGATGTCCAATCTCGATAATACTCTGACTAGGGATATTTAATGATTTATCCTTCGTGGATTGATACTGTCTGATATCATCTCAATCCAGGAACAAATCATAGGGGACCTCCTATTATTTATATATCTTGGTGATCTAATCACAAATGATAAGAGAGCAATCTCCTTTGTCACATAGTTAATTTGTACAACATCACCATGATCTGTACAAATAGTGATGCTATGGGTCATAATTGTCCAACAATCTCCCATTTGGCCTATAGCCAGTCACTCGAGTGTGCTACACCCGAACTATGTACGGTTGGCTCAAACTGCTGAGAAAAGGCTTTCGTCAGCGGGTTTGCATGATTATCATCTGATGCGATTTATTCGATCATCACATCGCCACGATGTATGATCCGAATGAATCAGATGAATATCGAAGTATGTATATGGATCGTTGATGAGACCATTAATTCTTTAGCCTGTGCTATAGCCTAGCTCAGCTGCTAACAGAACTATTCCTAATCTAATTAGGATTTATTATCGACCCAAATGGCTTCTATTGCTGCCTCAGCTGCAGCAATAACCAGCATTTGTTGTTTATTCAGTAACAGTATCTTGTTTGGAAGATTTCCAGCTCACTGTTCCGTTATTCAAACTGTATAATACCGTTGTTACGACTTATAGTCGTTTTATCGGTTTAGGAAACTTGCTACAGTGATCCCAGTCACTTCAATTTTTCATCTCCATAGTGTAAGATTGCATCATTAGTTTTCTAAGATACTAAAGGATGTTCTTAACTTTAATCCAGTGACTATCATTGGGATTGGCCTGATTGTGACTCCATATGCTCAAAGCGTATGAGACACCAGGTCGTGTACATTTTTCAATGTATGATTTCTCGGAGAGTGTTAACAATTTTTTAAATCTTTCCCAGATGATCTTTATTCCTAGAATAAAGGTTGTTTCTCTCAAAGAATTATGAGGAGAATTTTCATGAAAGCCAAGCTTTCACCGATTGTTATTATGGGAATATCATTTCCAAGAAATGACATATCATCATTACTTATAAGACAACCACTGTCAGTGCGCTCCCACTAACCTCCTTATATACACAAGAATCATTTTCGTTTTGAATTAAATCATAAACTATTATGATTACATCAAAAAATGATAATTCCAAGAACTTAATGCTTGCTTCAATCCAAACATGGATCGAATAACCCGCAAACCTTGTTTGCTAGTTCTGGTACGAAAAAACCGTTAGGATGTTGTAGACATCCTCCAAAAGGTTTCCTTTTGAGGAAAGCGATTTTCCCATTCAGCTGTCACATTTAATAAATGAAACGTGCAACATCAACAAGCATTATCCAAATGGATTTACCATGGCAACAGGTAAAAGGTTTCGTTGTGATTGACACAATGTTGATAACAATACCTTTCCACTACAAGCCTAGCTTAGTACGTTGGTATGTTGCCTTCCATGTATGTCTTTCTTAAAGACTTATATTACCAATAGGCAAAATGCCTTGCGGTACATCAACTAGTTTCCAAACTTGGTTGATATACATGGGATCCATTTCGGATTCATGGCACTTTTCCATAATATGGATTTGATACCTTGTATCACTTCTTCATACGTAGTCAGTTGATATTCCTCAATAAGATAGACATCTTTTCGAGGTGAGATCAGAAACCCATACCCCAGGTTGTCTTCTGACTCTCTCCCACTTATGCGGTTCTTTTGTATTCGAAGATTACTGGTATAGTTTCATCATTGAAGAACTATTCGTGTTCCATTAAGGAATCAGTGCCTTGAATAGTATTACAACAATTTTCATCGAGTTTTACTATCCTCTCACTTTCCACTGCATATAGGTATTCCTCTGAGGAAAACCGCATGGTGAACAACAATTAAATTATTCTCTTGTGAGTTGTATAAGTACTATACTTCGGTATCCCTAGGATAACCTACAATTTGGCACTTATCCTATTTGGGTTTTAGTTTAGTATCATCCAACATATGCCTAACATACCCAAATATTCAGGAATGAGAAACCTGATTTCTTCATGTTCATATCTAATATGAAGTCTGTAAAACAGATTTTACGGAACCTTATTCTAAATAAGTTTTGCACTGTAAATGATTATCCATAGAAGGAAATGGTAGCTCAGAGTGACTCATGATTAACCTTATCATGTCCAACAAAATTTGGTTTATTCTGTCCGGACACACCGTCAAATTGACGTGTTCCGGGAGGAGTCTTCATTGAAAGAATACTGTACTCTTTCAAGTATTTGAGAAACTTATTGCTTAAGTATTTTCATCATGGTCTTACCGTGACGGTATAATACTTTAGACAATCTGTCTGTCTATTTCGTGTCGAAACTATAAAAGTTTTAGATTTTTGTTTCAGAAGAAACTTATAACCATAACGCGATGCCACATCCGTAAGGGTCACGAAATATTCATATCCATCTCTAGCCTAGCTAGACATGGGCCCAATTGATTCTCTATGAATTAGGGCTAACAGATCTGTTGCATTTGCACTTTTACCAAGTAAATAATGTTTTAGGCATTTTGCCCAATAAACTAGATTCGTTGACTTTATTTGAATAGAATCAAATTAGTCCTAGTACCCACTTTTCAAAAGTGTGGATATACGAGTCTTGTTTAATTGTGTCCCAGACAACAATGCCACTTGTCAGTTTCTTCTGATCAAATCAGTTTGAGATATTGTTTGTCATGTCATATGTTAGAGATATATTTATATTCAAATATAAAATTTTTTATTCACATCTAATGTGTTATCTCAATATCATCTTTATATAATAAAACACTTTAGTGTTCTGATATAAAGGTAAATCTGCAACGGATTAAACACTGATATAAAGATAATGTATCTAGTCAAACTAGTTACATAATAACAGTTTCCAAATTTAGGTACACACCCGAAGGGTAGTTCCTAAATTAGGTATCTACGGTTAAAACAGTGACTGTTGTCCCGTTTCCAATTCGCATATAAATCTCAATCTGAAGTCAGTATCTTGCACATAGGAGATTCTGAACATCAGTATATATTTATGTATCACACTAAGTATTTAAAATCCAATTTTAATACTAGTAGTGAACATATTTATGACAAAAATATTTAAAATCGGAGCCTTGCCCGTATTTAATTCCTTCATGTCTGCTTTGTCCAAACGGCAGTCACGCTTCCGCGATCTCGTTTGCCATAATTTAGGCAGACATTTTGGGATATGTCCTTTATCTTCCCAGAAGATTATAATGATTTTGCCTTTGCCCTTTTCAACACTCCAGAAGCCTTTGGCCAAGCCTTGGGTTTCTTGAATATCGAAGTAAGGTGCGCCTTGCGCTACTTGTTTTATTGAAAATTTGGCTTTGTCTCCTTGAGAATAGCCATTAACTCTCCAAGAGTTATTATTGCAATTTAATACTTCTAAGATCTAAAGAATAGATCTATGAAGATCCTTCAATTTCAATATCATCTTTAAGGATCTAATCCTTAGTTCTGATAAAGAAATTAAGGAGTCTATTTGACAAGCATAATGGATTAGGCACTAAAGTTATCATCACATGAATCTTCCAAAGATCATGCTCTACTATTTTCTTAACTCCGGGCTTAGGCCTAATATGTTATTTTATCAAATAAAGTAACTAATTAGTTTCTAGGACCATCCTGAAATTTATTCCCAATTTGAAAATTAAATCATTTAAATACATTTTCCCTAGGATTATGTTTTAAATGTCAATCTTTCAATTTTATCTTGATTCTAATAGTCCAACTATTTAATCAACGATTTAGGTACTATTTCTTATAATGATTATATTAGTCCAACTATTTAATCAACTATAATTTAATAGATTAAATTCAATTAATTGATTACTATAATCCAATTATAAAATCAACTATAAATTTAATTGTTTGAATACAGTCCAACTGTTTTATTTAAAACAACAATTTAAATATTAGTCCAACTAACATTTAATTTATTTGACGAATGATATTTGTTTGAGCGCGTATGGAAAGTAATTAAACGAATATTGCAAATTTAATTCTTGCCTCCCACTATTTTTCGGCGAGCCTCTAACCCACTTTGAGTACTCGGGAAACCGTGTTTCCTAGTGGGCTAGGATCCCGTTAAATATCACACAATCTTGACTTTGGCCAACAAATTGTATGATAATTAACTAGGTAGATCTCTAAGATCAATTGGATCTCATCCAATTCCTAGATCCAGTAGGGGGACATCCAAGTCCGAAACATATATCTTATATATGCCAATATATCCAATATATTGCCTAACATTTTTCCTCTGAATCAACAAAGCCTTGGCTTTGGCACAAAAACTTAGTGATCCTAGTTAAGCGTGACCCATTGACCTTGGAAAGCTTCGTAATCAATGTCGATGGACAAGAAGTGATCTTGACTTTTTCCAACAAATCACAACTTGGACAAGACACTGATATGGAACAAAGCCTTCATGATTCAAACACATCCTCGATGGACAAAGGCCTTGACTTTGGCCAACAAACCAATGCCAGTCTTGGATCTTGAGTAAGAATCACTCAATGGAAGGAAAAACGCTTAATATTTTGCGAGGGTTTTTCACGTGCAAATTAGCAACCAATTTATTATCTTTGTAAAGGTCTCATCATCATACACCCTTAAACATGCTTTCTAAACACATAATAAAGCGCGTATTAATAAAATAATAATGATATGCAGATGGATACTTTACACATTGATCCTAGATCAAATCTCTCTCTTTCCTCTCTTCTGCTAGCACATGTATTGCTTCTACCCGTTACATAAAACTTCTAAAGAAACCTCATTTACATTGAGGGGAATAGGTGAGAAGAGAAATACAAAGAGTATGGAGGTAATAGGTTGGACACGCAGGTCCAATTAATAAATTCTAAATTTATTACAATAATTTCTAAAATTGCCTCACCCATCTAATATCCATCTGATATACATTATTCATGCATCGCAACCATGTATTCACACAAGCATGTTATCAATCAATCAAATCCAATTAATTAATCTGATAATTAATGATCATCTAATGTTCAAACAATGATTTGATTTTGCGCGAGTCAAACTCGTTTTGTGAATAAGTACTTAAAGTACGAATTTTTGAATTAAATTAAACTACAAAATTAAATCCAATTCAATTTGTATTTAATACTAATTCACTATTTAATTCCAAATTAAATATTACACTTTATTAACGAACCTTTACGATTTAAATTCCAAATTTAATCGTTACGGGTCTCAAAGCCCGATTAACATCCAACGTTAATTTAATTAAAGTCTAATGGGCTTTTAATTAATTTCTTTAAGGTGTGGACTTTTGGTCAACTCGGGTCAAACCCAATAACCAAAGCCCAATCAAGGAGTAACTCTATAAGCCTAGAAATCAATTTAGGCCCATTATGCCCAATTAAATAATTAAGGTCCATCAGTCGCATTTGGACTTTGTGGAAACGGTTTTGGGCCCAAATGGATCCAACCAATTTAGCCTAAACCTAACTTGGTACAACCAAGCCCAATTAGCCCATTTACAACATTTAAGCCCAATTTCCAAAATTGCCCAATTAATTAAATTACAAAAAGTCCAATTTCACAATTTAATTAAACCTAAAGTGTATTGCATAATTAATTACATAAATCAACATTTCCAAATCATCAATTTACACAACTAATTATGCTTATTAACATTAAATCATGTCCAACACAATTTAACAAAATCAAACCCAATATACATGCTTTCAAAGTCTCGACTTTTAGGGTGTTTCATGTCAAATTGCAAATCCAATCCAATCCAATTGAATCTTTAATCAACATTACCCAACATGATTCCAACTCATCCAATGAACAAAAAATCAAAATTACCAAGACAATTAGGGCAATGAAGATTCGGCCAAGCCTCACAACTTTGGGGAAAATTGTTCCAAACCATTTTTCTTGAAATTGATCCAATCAAACTTCAATTAAACATCAATTAAGCACACTTAATCAAACAATTTAACCAAATCATGCTCAAAATCAATTTACCCAATTTTAACCCTAAATCAAGTTTCATGCTTCTACGGTCCTGAGGATCGAATAACAAGCATAAAACACATGCGAATACAATCAACGAAGTTGTGGAATACTTACATTGAGCGGTTGAGCGATGCGGTGAAGAACAAAAATCCATTTTCTACCCTCCTTGAAGCTCGACAGCCCACTGTTTTGGGCTCCTCCAATTCGGCTTTGGTCCTCCATGCAAGCTCCAAGCTTTCTGATGGTATTCCAAGCCCACGGGTGGGTTTCCCTATCACCTTCGCAAGACTCCGATGTGTGCTAGCACCTTTGATTTTTGCCATAAAAAATCATCAAATGCTTCTCCATGACTCACGGTTTTTAGAACTAGTGAAGAGGAAAAATGGCCAAATGGCGGAGAGAGAGAGGAAGAGTAAAAGAGAGAGAGATGAGTTGGTTGTTAGAGAAAAATTGTTAAAATGAATTTCCAAAATCAAATACACAATTTGTTCTCTTTCCAAAAGTCAAGCATTAAAGCTTGCCAACTACCACCATCAATCATGAATAGTGACATGGTGTCAATCACTCAAAGTGAAAGACATCTATCACTTGATTGACGATTGATGTGACACTTGATGTGCCTTGCATGCCGCACTCGCATTCGAAATGCGAATGCACTCACAAACACTCCCGGGCTCGGGTTCGCTAATTCCAAATTAACTAATTTTCCGTTGCGGCATAATTAAATGATTATGCCTAGCGAAATCACTATTCACGTCGCTAACGAATTAATTCTAAATTAACTCGTTCGCCCAAATTAAAATCTAATTTTAATTCCGCGTCGAAATCCAATTTCGTATAATATATCGAATATATTATTTTATCGATTAATTCCAAATTAATCGTTTTCTCTCTTTTTATAATATTTCATCCCAGATAAAATATCTCTGTAATTAATCCTAGGTTAATTTTCTCTATAGACTAATTAATCCCATATTAATAAAGTGCGAGTCATACGTCATCGGTGAATCTTCGGGAAGCGACCCATGAGATCCCCGAATATGTTGGAAGTAAATCCGGTCGTCGGACTATCTGAACACGTAAGTACCTAGTACTATGTTTGTATTGATGTACAAGACAAGGTTGGATTCTAGCAAAGCGCCATGCCTACCCAATTCTCCAGAAATATCCTTATAGGAATATAGTGATCTATATCAGGCGTAATATTGTAGTATTGCGTATTTCGATCCAGTATCAAATGTCACGTGCTAGGCCTGAGGTTGGAATTGTGTCTGCCCCGTACGAAGAACATATCGGATCTCTGGTAACTAGTCTCTATAATCGGATAAACATGACTTTGTCATTTTATCCCGATGACTGCAGTACATAAAAGTACCAGTACCATATCCTATGTGACCATCATCTCTATTATGACTGGAGTGATACTTCCATCTTGACATCACATCCAACACACTACGATTCTCAATATACCCAGCAGAGGCGTACACAGAACCTGTTAAAGCCCTGGACGACCAAAACCAAAGTATATTGGTTGTCGCAAGTATTAGTGGTGCAAGTCTCAGGTTAAGACCAAATACACCTACCCTGATTTCGAGCTTCCATAGACACATAGTAATACTACCAATGGAATTCCGAGGGGGTCTATCCATAGTGAAGATGTTTCCCGTACCATTGGTAAACACAACCTCCTATTACGCTTGCATGAGTATCCTATACCCAAATATATGAGAACTATGCCGTTATGCCCTCACAACGCGCATAAGTGTAATACTAGTCTTTTCGCATTATCGATGTCCAATCTTGATAATACTCTGACTAGGGATATTTAATGATTTATCCTTCGTGGATTGATATTATCCCATATCATCTCAATCCAGGATCAAATCATAGGGACCTCCTATGATTTATATATCTTGGTGATCTAATCACAAATGATAAGAGAGCAATCTCCTTTGTCACATAGTTAATTTGTACAACATCACCATGATCTGTACAAATAGTGACGCTATGGGTCATAATTATCCAACAGGTGGAGCCTTTGCAAGTGCCATCAGGGCCAATCACACGCCAAAAGAAGATCAGAGACGCAATGGCGGAGCTAGCACATAATGCTATGATCGAGTGTGACACAAAACTCCAGGGCATAACGGCAACACATGAGGGCTTCGATGGAGTGGGTCCAAATCTATTTCACTTGACCCAAATCATACCAGATTGACGCACCATCAATTTAGAAGTCGAGTGCCTTTCTGACGAATCTAGCTGAATCAAGTCCGACTCCAAAAATTCGGCCAAGACAAGACTTAATGGGCTTGAGACACATAATTTGGGCCTAGTTACATGAAGGCCACATAAGTTAGGAGCTTTTGGTGCAATGAGACAACTTTAGACATTTTGGGAACAATTGTCACATTGTTGACTTATTAGGCACCTTTGTTGGATTTTTATGATTTTGTTGTTTTTCCTTTATTGAATTTCTTGGAAAAGTTTTTTTATTAAATTTCTATTACTTTTGACTTTCTTGGAAAGTTGTCTAGGTTGTTAAATGATTATTAAAGGCATAACCTTTAAATAGCCATTAATTAGTAAGTTAGGGTGTTATGGTATTTTCACACCTATTAGGGTTTCCTTCATTGTACTATATATTGTAACATTTCTTTCTTAATGAAATTAATCATCAATTTCGAAATTAGCTTCTTCTTGAAAGCTTGGCTTTGTCCAAAAATTGCTAAAGGGAGGGATTCCCCTTATTTCATGCAATCAACTTATCTAAGGCGTGGCAACCTAGTGGCGTCTCTGTGTTAGCAGAACATTATAAGGAATCGTCTTAAGGGTTCTCAAAGATAAGTTCTTTGTGGGTCTTCTTTGTGGCATTGGAAGGGTTTTGTTCCTACAAAATCAAATTCGTGGTGCTTAGGGTTCTATCCGTTGCGAGAGGTTTGTTTGGCCTTAAACATCCAAGTGAGTTCCGTGGCATTTGGTATCAGAGCTTAGGGTTCTAAGGTCTGATTTTTCTATCTTTACTTTGTGTTTTTGATTTAGTCTTTATTGTTTGTTGGTCATCAAGATAATTGTTCATCTTGATTCTTAGTTTTTATGTTTTTCAAGTGTTTTTGCATTTCCGATCTGTCGGTGACCGGCATACCTGTCACATACCGGCCTCAATATCGATCTACCTAGAGATTACATAGCTACTGGAACCGATAAGCACCCATACCGGTCACATATCGGTCTCCATAGACCTATACCGGTCACATACCGGTCTTTATATACCCACATCAGTCTAATACCGGTCTCCATAGACCCATATCGGTCCCATACCGATATCGATACTGATTAATCTGTAATTAAAACATAGCTATTGGAACCGGGAAGCAACCATACTGGTCACATATCGGACTCCAAACCGGTCAACACTTAGAAAAAAAATTTTGAGCTCAAGTGATCTGAAAAAAAAATAAAAAAAAAATAAAAAAAAAAAGTAAAAAGTTCAAAATTTTGGTTAAATTTCATTAATTCTATTTTATCATTTGGGTGTCCGTGAAGGGTAATTCAACAAAATTTCTATTGAGGCATCTAATTTTCGTTCAAATTTAAATACATATGTAGTTGTTTGCATGCTTGTTTATTTGTTGTTCTAGTTTGTGATTTCTATATTCTAATTATTCTAGATGTAGGTTTTCTTTGAATTGAGTCTACGTATTTGTTAATTCTTACTCGCATTACTCTGTTTTCCCTGTATTGGTTTCTTGTTGTTTATGTTAGCTTGAATACTACATATTGTTGTGAGTTTTTTGGTCAGTCATATTCATACTATATTGAGTGCAAACACAAGTGGAGTGGAGTGATACGTATTTGAGTGTAAACACATGAGCGTGTGAGATTGTGTGGTTATATAATTTGGTTCACATATTTGTTTCTTCTAATCTGTTTTTTGAAGCTTTGAGATGGCATGTACTAGTTTGACAGTGGATGAGAAGCTTTAGGCTTTAGATAGGAAGTTTATGGATATGATGGAAAACACGAATGCTTCATTCGATAAGTTATCTAGGGAAGTAGAGAGTAATCAAATAGGCAGTGTTCCCAGAGCACCACCACCTCAGCTTATATCATCACCTCAGAATGTGGCACCACGCTGTATACTACTAGATGAAGAAGAAGCTGAAAATGAGTTTGATAATTCTGATGATCTTAATGATGAGGATGAGAGATTTCAGCGAGGGCCTGATAGGAGGCCTAATAGGAGATTTTATAGGAGGAATGATATGAGGGATAGACGATTTAATGGTAGAGGTGAATTTGATGACAGACGTGAGGATTATGACAAGAGAGGTTTTGGTAGACATGGTGATGTTGATAGTG
The DNA here is from genome assembly GCA_019454045.1 of Zanthoxylum bungeanum. Taxonomy (NCBI): domain Eukaryota; kingdom Viridiplantae; phylum Streptophyta; class Magnoliopsida; order Sapindales; family Rutaceae; genus Zanthoxylum; species Zanthoxylum bungeanum. The sequence goes on from SKCR01015567.1 coordinate 105,140, forward strand.
ATTTGAGCTGTATCAAGATCAAGATACCAAATTTTCGGGACAAGAATCATCCTGAAGCGTATTTGGAGTGGGAGAAGAAGATCGAGTTGATTTTCAATTGTCATCATTACTCTGATTAGAAGAAGATCAATATGGCAGCCATGAAATTCACTAATTATGCGATGATTTGGTGGGATCAGATTGTCACCAACCAAAAGAGGAATCATGAGAGGCCAATTCAGACATGGGAAGAACTTCGAGGTCTCATGAGGAAACGGTTCATACCCAACCATTTCTATCGAGCGTTGTATCAAAATCTACAGCATCTGTATCAGGGGGCTAAGAGTGTAGAGGATTACTATACTGAGATTGAGGTTGCTAGGATCAGGGTGAATGTAGTGGAGGATGCAGAGGCTACTATGGCACGGTTTCTAGGGGGCTTGAATAAAGAGATTGCCAACATGGTGGAGTTTCATCATTATGTTGATTTAGATGATATGCTTCATAGGGCTATCAAGGTTGAGAGGCAATTGAATAAGAAGTCTACATCCAGATTTGATAATCAGACTACTTCTGCATGGAAGGGGAAATAGGTTCCTAATGATCGATAAGATGGAGGCTTTAACAAGCCAATGGTCGAACCTAGTGCCAAGGGTAAAGAATTTGCAGAACCAAGCAAGGCTAGACCGAAACCTGAGAGTACAACACCAAAGACTAAGGACATCAAGTGTTTCAAGTGTTTGGGCATGGGACACTATGCTTCATAGTGCCCTAATAGGCGCACATTGGTGATTGATAAAAAGAGTGGTGAGGTACATTCTACCGACAGTGAGGTTGAGGCAGATGATGATGAGCCTGAGATTGAGGATAGTAGTGACAGAGAGGGAGCTGCATACCCGCTGAATAACTTGTCCTTAGTTATCAAACGTGTTTTGAGTGCATAAATTTTTTAGGATGAGAGTGATCAGCAGAGGGAGAACATATTTCACACTAGATGCCGTGTGAATGGCAAGAGGTGTAGTCTGATCATTGATGGGGGCAGTTGTTCTAATGTCGCAAGTACAAATTTAGTTGAGAGGTTGGGATTAGATTTCTTGAAGCATCCCAAGCCTTACAAGTTGCAGTGGTTAAATGATTGTAGCGAAATAAAGGTGACTAAGCAGGTATTATTGAGCTTTACCATTGGGCCATACACGGATGATGTCATATGTGATGTGATAACGATGTATGCAGGACGTATTCTTTTGGGCAGGCCATGGTAGTTTGATAGGAAGGTCATACACGATGGGTTCAAGAATAAGTATTCCTTTCAGCATAAATAAAAATCCAATAATTTATACCCACTTACACCGAAGCAAGTCCATGAAGATCAAGTCAAGTTGTAACTTGAGAGTGATAGAGAGAACGAGAGTGCAAACACAGCCTTGGAGAAAATACGTGAGGGGAGTGTGATCGAACCTAGTAAGGAAATTAAGGTTAAGGTTAAGGCCGTGAGTATTCCCAATGGGATTTTGATTGAACTTAAGGGGGAAACGAAAGGGCAAGTGAAAAAAAGCTTCTACATGGGTGAGGGTGAAGCTATGAGATCTTTTAAGGCTAGCAAGATTATGCTTTTGCTAGTCTACAAGGATCACCATGTTTGTGTTGACCCTTTGCTTACTGTGTCCATTTCATCTATTTTGTAGGAATTCAGTGATGTGCTTACAGAGGACATTCCTAGTGGGCTTTCACCCATTAGATGTATTGAGCACCAGATAGATTTCATACCTGACATAGTCATTCCCAACAGACCAGCCTATTGAAGCAACCGGAGGAAACGAAGGAACTTAAGAAGCAAGTGAAAGAGTTGATGGAGAAAGAGTATGTCAGAGAAAATATGAGTCCCTGTGCGGTACCAGTTCTTCTTGTTCCTAAGAAAGACGGGTCATGGCGTATGTGCATTGATTGTCGAGCGATCAACAATATAACGGTAAAGTATCATCACCATATTCCTAGACTAGATGACATAGTGGATGAATTGCATGGTTACATATGGTTTTTAGTAAGATTGATTTAAAGAGTGGATACCATCGAATTCGCATGAGAGATGGAGATGAGTGGAAAACTGCATTTAAGACCAAGTACGGCTTATATGAATGGTTAGTTATGCCATTTGGTCTTACAAATGCACCTAGCACATTATGAGATTGATGAATCATATTATGCGTGCATTTATAGGTAAGTTTGTTGTTGTTTATGTTGGGGTTGGTGCTTAGAGCGCCAATTCCCGGTTGTATTTCTTTTGAATACTTCTGTAAAACATTATTATTATGAATAATATATGCAGTTTCTATAATATAATGTATCTTTTTATATGGTAAAGACGTAATGACCTTAGAATGATTAGTCATGGTACTGTTGCAAAAGCGTCGCAACTGACATTGAGTAGTATCATGACGTTGTCATTCTCAGATAGTTCCTGGTCAAGGTTTACACTACTTGGTCAGTAAAGTAAACCCGTTGAGACCGGTACATGTCGTATACTGAAATATATGATTCAAATGGTTTCTCAATGAACCATTAGTCTTAGAGACTAGTATAGACGTGTGGGTGTTTATAGCGGATAAACACTGAACGACTCACCAAAGATTCTTAATGGATGGTATACCAACGTCAATAAGAATCTTCTCGGGTTGAGTAGCACTTGTGATTCTTAGACTTGAGATGCCATTGTGGGCAGATGAGACATCTTCTACACTTAGATGGCAGTCACATCACCGATCTATTTAGATCAGACCTCCGCCTGTTCGTTGGATGTAGATAGATCCTCAGGGTGTCCTATGTGTGTCAAGATAGGATCCGTCAGTTATATGTACCAAAGCATAGGTTGTCCATATGATTAGCAATCACATAAAACCATGGGTCCGTGGTAAAGTTTAGAAGCTAGTTCTAAACATTTTTTTAGAGATTGCTAATAGAATAGTCGACTGGATAATCCCCATAGAGATTTGACGTTTACATCTATATCTCTGGGATTTATCCGGATACCTGTGACGGAGGAATTATACATTTGCCATGACCACAACCTGTATGATTTAGCGAGATTATCTGTGATCGTCATAATTTACGGGTGGATAAATTATGGACACGAAATTGGATTTCGTGACGGATATACCTTAATCTAGAGAGTCTCAATAATGAAATATACTCCTAGAGCACTAGAGCAAGACTTATAAATAATGTTGATTATTTATAAAGTCGTTTAAAGGTTAAACGCAAAATACATGCTTAGGGACCCGATAGTCATTTCCTTAATTATTGTGTATTTACATTTAATACTTGATTAATTTAAATACACATTAATTAATAGTGAAATTGAGATATTTGACTAATATCATAAATATATATATGTATTTAATATTTAATGTAAATATTATACATATAATTAATATATTCGCATTTAATTAATTATTTAATTGTTAAATGATTAAATTAATTAAAATATAAATATCTTAAGATTTGGATATTTGTTTTTAAGGCTTAGTTGCCTTTGTTGACTTATTAGAAATATCTTTAAAGTGTTTATTAGATATTTTAACAAGTTGATTAAATGAAATTGCAAATGAAATTGAAATTAATTTTGTTGTATTTGCTTGGCCAAATTCGGCCAAGGCTAATATGATACAAGTATATATTTTTTTTCATTTCATTTATAAACTAACCTAATACGATTTCTAACCTAAAGTCCATTAAAGAAGACAAAGAAATGTAGAGAGAAAAGAAAAGAAAATCAAGGAAAAGCTTGGAAAATAGTAAGTATTTCCAACCTTCCATTAGAGAGTAATTTGTTCCTCTTGTTGTGGGTAAAATCTTGTGATGTTCTTGAGTTTTTCTATTCTTCATTCCTTGTGTTTTGGATGGATAAATGTTTGGTGAAAGTGTTGAGCATGTATAATGGAAGAAGCTTGTGACTAGTGTAGTTATAAGTATTCTTTTATGGTTTTGGAAACTTTGTTGCTAATTTAGAGTTGTTGATCCACTCTTAAATGACCTAGATTTGATCTTGAGTTGTTTCATTGTGTTGAGACTTTGGTTGGATGAAATAAACATGATTGAAGTAATTGATTTAACCAATTTGGTCTAATTTGTCCAATTTGAAAAATTGAAAAATTAGGCTTTAAGACCTTGTCCAAATTTGGGGCTTTTAATTTATGTTGTGTATAAGGATGTTTATAAGATGTATATAAATTTTCATGTTGATTGGATTACATCTTGATGTGTTTTGAAGCATGAAATCACAAAATGCACAAATTCCCCCACCCCCCCTTTGGAGGCTCTCGGCCAAATGAGAGATTTTGGGGATTTTTGTTGCTCTTGGTGTTTTGATGTTTTGAACATGCTAAGTTCATCTTAGAAATGATTTAGAATCATTGAAAATTGATTTGATCAATTTCAGACTAAAATGAACAAAATACCAAGTGTAAGGGCAATTCGGTAAATTCACTTAATTTGATTTATTAATTTTTATTTCATAATTTGATTATTGGGTAATTAAATAAATATGTTTATTTAATTAATCTGAGAAAAATTTTTGAAATCGGAAAATTTGATTTTCCACCGTTTCCAATGCGTTACCGGATTTTGCCCCTAAAACCCCTACAAAATGGTATCAGAGCAAGTCTGATTCTAGGCCCCCTAAAATGATTAGCCTTAATTAAATCAATATTTAATCATTTTTTCTTGACTTTATGCATGCTTATTATAATCTATTTTATTAGATTTAGGGTGTATGACACTTAGCGGAAAATCCCTAATTAATAAGGTTTAAATGTAATTATGTATTTGATGCATGTTATGTGGTCCGTCTTGTCAATACGGTTTATGAATACTTCTCTGTGACTACATCTGAGACCGTGCATCTGCTGTGAGGGTGTAGCCGATAGAGATTTATTTATACCGGATGTATATCAGATACTAGATAAATTCAAGCGAAAGCGGAATTCTGAACGTGCCCTAGCTGTCAGGATTACATAAGTAACTTGAGTTTATCATTGACGAGTTTAACCTTGGTACGTCTCCTTGTGGGCCTGCCTTCGCAGCGACAATGAGAAACGACCAGGACCGGAAACCCAGGAGTCATTAGTGAATGATTGACAAATGAGTTGTCTACCTGATGAATATACGTAGGCGAGACCGTGCCTCTGCTGTGAGCCGAAATATATTCATGGGATCCACCTTTCACTATTTGCATTTAATTTAATTATTAAATCTTTGTATTCTGTTTGGGGATTACAGTATTGCATGATTCAGTGGGATGGGCATTTTAGATTAAAAATCCATGATCTAGTTTATGCTTTTGATATTATATGAAACTGCTTAATTTCTGCTAACCGTTTTTCGTGATCTATATGATAGATTTGCGATGGCGGCACAATCTACAAATCAGTTTGCGCGTATGCTTGATGCGAACAAACTTAAAGGCGCTGAGAACTTCGCTGACTGGGAATTGGATTTGATGATTGTCCTCGATTTCGAAAAGCTGGGATATGTTCTTGAGGGTCTGTTGCCCCTTGCTGTGGGTACGGACACTACGAAGGAGGAACGCCAAGTTTTTGAAACGTGGAAAGATGATGATTTAAGGGTTAAATCATACATCCTTAGTTCACTGTCTCCGAAACTCAAGAAACAATACTATGGTATGTTAGATTCGTATAGTATTATGACGCGATTGAGAAAATCGTTTGAGAACCAAGAACAAGTGATTGTTCACAAAGTCGCAATGGAATTGTTCCATGCTCGTCTGGATAAGGGGCAAGATGTTAGCCCACATATTCTTCAGATGATCAATTTGATCGATCAATTAAGGCAACATAATCTCATCTTGAATGACATTCTCGGTAGGAGAGTCATTCTTGGTTCACTTCCAGCTTCATATCGCCAGTTCGTGATGTACTTCAACATGAATGGGACTGTATGTACCTACCAAGAGCTACATAGGATGTTGCTCAAGGCAGAAGAGGACCTTAAGAAGGGAGTACCGACTCGCCCTCCGAGATCTACTTTTCTCTTTGCTTCTTCCCAGACATGGTCAAAGGGAAAGAAGAAGAAGACTTTTGGTCCTTAACAACAGGCAAAGATTGCTAAGCCCAAGAGGGCTTCTGAAGACAAATGCCACCACTGCGGTAAATTCGGGCATTGGAAAAGGAACTGTCCTGATTACATCGCCCAGCTTGAGGGTTCGTTGCCCCTTGCTATGGGTACGGACACTACGGAGGAGGAACGCCAAGTTTTTGAAACGTGGAAGGATGATGATTTAAGGGTTAAATCATACATCCTTAGTTTGCGCGTATGCTTGATGCGAACAAACTTAAAGGCGCTGAGAACTTCGCTGACTGGGAATTGTATTTGAAGATTGTCCTCGATTTCGAAAAGCTGGGATATGTTCTTGAGGGTCTGTTGCCCCTTGCTGTGGGTACGGACACTACGGAGGAGGAACGCCAAGTTTTTGAAACGTGGAAGGATGATGATTTAAGGGTTAAATCATACATCCTTAGTTCACTGTCTCCGAAACTCAAGAAACAATACTATGGTAAGTTAGATTCGTATAGTATTATGACGCGATTGAGAAAATCGTTTGAGAACCAAGAACAAGTGATTGTTCACAAATTCGTAATGGAATTGTTCCATGCTCGTCTGGATAAGGGGCAAGATGTTAGCCCACATATTCTTCAGATGATCAATTTGATCGATCAATTGAGGCAACATAATCTCATCTTGAATGACATTCTCGGTAGGAGAGTCATTCTTGGTTCACTTCCAGCTTCATATCGCCAGTTCGTGATGTACTTCAACATGAACGGGACTGTCTGTACCTACTAAGAGCTACATAGGATGTTGCTCAAGGCAGAAGAGGACCTTAAGAAGGGAGTCCCGACTCGCCCTCCGAGATCTACTTTTCTCTTTGCTTCTTCCCAGACATGGTCAAAGGGAAAGAAGAAGAATACTTTTTATCCTCAACAACAGGCAAAGATTGCTAAGCCCAAGAGGGCTTCTGAAGACAAATGCCACCACTGCGGCAAATTCGGGCATTGGAAAAGGAACTGTCCTGATTACATCGCCCAGCTGAGGAGAGGTAGAGCATCTACATCAGGTACAATTATTTTTCCAGTTATTGATTTATCTTTGGCTTGTGAAGCCGTTACATCCAACTGGATTTTAGATTCTGCTTGTCCCATTCACATTTGCAATTCGTTGCAGGTGCTGAAGGAAAGTAAGAGGCTGAAGCCCGGAGTGATGCAGTTGCGATTCGGGAGTGGAGACTCTTTGGATGCAGTTGTAGTGAGAGTATGCGAGATCTCATTGCCGAATGGAACACTTTTGTTAAATGAATGCCATTTTGTACCAGGATGTGTAGCTAATATTATATCACTTTTTTGTATTGGATACAGAAGGCTTTTGTATTAATATTAAGAATAATTCTTTATATTTATATGATAGAAATAATATTCAGATCCTTAGTTGTCCAAACCAGCATGGTCATTATACATTGCAAACTTCAAAAGATATTTTAAATACTGGAGTTAATAAACGTAGTTTACCTGTAATTAATTATACTGAACTTTGGCATATGCGGCTTGGTCACATTGGCGTTAAACGCCTTACCCAATTGGTTAGGAATGGTTTGATACCGAATCTTACAATTGAATCCTATCCAACTTGTGAATCCTATATTTAGGGTAAGATGACTAAAGCCCCATTTTCTGGTGTTGGACACCGTGCCACCAACTTATTGGAACTCGTACATTCTGATGTATGTAGTCCACTAAGTCAGACTGCTCACAGTGGTTATTCGTACTTCGTTACCTTTACCGATGATCTGTCACGGTACGGTTATGTCTATTTGATGCGACATAAATCAGAAACCTTTGAAAAGTTCAAAGAGTTCCGAAATGAAGTAGAAAAACAAACTGGTAATATATTAAATTCCTTCGATCTGATCGAGGCGGTGAATATATGAGTGGTGATTTCATGGATTATATGAAGGAGAATGGGATTCTCGCTCAATATACTCCTCCAAGTACTCCACAGCACAATGGAGTGTCTGAGAGGAGAAATCAGACTTTATTGGATATGGTCCGATCAATGTTGAGTTTCAGAGATTTGCCCAATTATTTATGGGGCTACTCTCTTTTAACAGCTGCACATCTTTTGAAAAAAGATTCCTTCAAAAGCTATTCCTACGACTCCGTATCATACATGGTTCGGTAGGAGACCAAATCTTAATTATATTAAGGTTTGGGGTTGTCTTGCCTATGTCAGGGTGACTCAGCAAGATAAGCTTTCACCTCGAGGGCAAAAATTTAGGTTTGTCGGATATCCTTCGAATACGAGGGGATATCTGTTCTATGATACCGAGCATCGAAATGTTTTCGTAGCTCGCTTCGCAAAATTTCTAGAAGTAGAATTTTTGTCAGAAGTTGGTAATCATAGACAGGTTGAGCTTGATGAAGTCCAACCTGAAAACAACGAACCAACGGAGGAACCTGAAGTTCAAGTAGATGAAGGACCTTCAACACACACACTCCGTAGGTCCGAAAGGGTATCTAGACCTCCTGAACACTTGTATTTTATACAAGAAAAGAGTCTGGATGTTCTCTTAGTTGAAGAGACAGATCCTTTCACCTGTAGAGAATCGATGTTGGACATAGACTCTGTGAAATGGAAAAGTGCCATGAAATCCGAGATAGACTCAATGCATGAGAATCAAGTTTGGGACTTGCTTCCGCATCCCGAAGGAATTGTTCCTATCGGTTGTAAATGGGTTTACAAGAGGAAGCGTGGGCCTGACGGTAAGGTTGAAACTTACAAGGCCAGACTGGTAGAAAAATGTTACACGCAGCGACCTGGCATCGACTACGATGAAACTTTTTCGCCAGTAGCAATGCTTAAGTCTATTCGGATTTTGCTTTCTATAGCTGCGTATCATGACTACGAGATTTGGCAAATGGATGTCAAAAAGGCTTTTCTAAATGGATTTCATGATGAAGAAATCTATATGGAACAACCGGAAGGTTTTGTGTCCAGTGAAAACTCGGGCATGGTATGTAAGCTTAAGAAGTCCATTTAGGACTTAAACAAGCTTCACAAAGTTGGAATCTTCTATTCGATGAGATTATTAGATCGTCTGGTTTTCTCAAGAATTCGGAAGAATCATGCGTGTATCAGAAGGCCAGTGGGAGCATGGTCGTAGTTTTAGTCCTATATATTGATGACATCCTAATCATTGGGAATGATTTAGGTATGTTACAAAGCGTCAAAGCGTACCTCTGTAAGAATTTCTCCATGAAGGACCTGGGAGAAGCTTCATATGTTTTAGGGATAAAACTCTATAGAGATAGACAAATGAGGCTGATTGGGTTATCCCAATCAACGTACATAGATAAGATCTTGGAACGGTATAGTTTTGGTAACTGTAAGACAGAAAACATACCGTTCCGACATTGGATTCATCTTTCAAAGAAGATGTGTCCACAAACAGAAGATGAGAAGGTTAGAATGTCTAACCAACCTTATGTTTCGTGTTTAGGTAGCATAATGTATTCCATGTTATGTACGAGGCCTGATATCAGTTTCGTTGTTAGCGTAACTAGTCGGTATCAGTCCAATCCAGGTAATGACCATTGGATGGCCATTAAACATATCCTCAAGTATCTTAAAGGTACTAACGATAAGTTAAAATTTATGGAGGAAAAACGAACTGCAAGTTAACGGGTATACGGATTCTGATTTCCAATCGGATCCCGATGATAGAACAGTCTACATATGGATTCGTATTTACCCTTAACGGAGGTGCAGTTTGTTGGAAGAGTTCCAAACAGGGATCGACAACAGATTCCACCACTGAGGCGGAATATATTGCAGCTTCTGAAGCTGCAAAAGACGTTGTGTGGATAAAGAACTTTATCACAGAATTTAGAGTTGTCCCAAGTATCGAGAATGCGATTTCGTTATACTGTGATAATACTGGAGCCATTGCGCAAGCAAATGAACCGAGGGCGCATCAGAATTCGAAGCATGTGGAACGCAAGTACAACATCATTCCAGATATTATGTCGCGATGGGATATTTTCATGTGCAAGGTACCGAGTGAAGATAATGTAACAGACTCGCTGACGAAGGCCATACCTCCGAAGCTGTTTGATAAACACGTGGAGCGTCGTTGGTTACAGATACAATCGATATTGGCACTAGAGCAAGTGAGAGATTTTGTTGGGGTGGTGCTCAGAGTGCCAATTCCGATTGTATTTCTTTTGAATACTTCTGTAAAACATTATTTTTGAGAGTATACATGCAGTTTCTATAATATAATGCATCTTTTTATATGGTAAAGACGTAATGACCTTAGAATGATTAGTCATGGTACTGTTGCAAAAACGTCGCAACTGACATTGAGTAGTATCATGACGTTGTCATTCTCAGACAGTTCCTAGTCAAGGTTTACACTACTTGGTCAGTAAAGTAAACCCGTTGAGACCGGTACATGTCGTATACTGGAATATATGATTCCAATGGTTTCTCAATGAACCATTAGTGTTGGAGACTAGTATAAACGTGTGGGTGTTTATAGCGGATAAACACTGAACGACTCACCGAAGATTCTTAATGGATGGTACACCAACGTCAATAAGAATCTTCTCGGGTTGAGTAGCACTTGTGATTCTTAGACTTGAGATGCCATTGTGGGCACATTAGATATCTTCTACACTTAGATGGCAGTCACGTCAACGATCTATTTAGATCAGACCTCCGCCTGTTCGTTGGGTGTAGATAGATCATCAGGGTGTCCTATGTGTATCAAGATAGGATCCGTCAGTTATGTGTACCAAAGCATAGTGTACCAAGCATAGGTTGTCCATATGATTAGCAATCACATAAAACCATGGGCCCGTGGTAAAGTTTAGAAGCTAGTTCTAAACATTCTTTTAGAGATTGCTAATAGAATAGTCAACTGGATAATCCACATAGAAATTTTACGTTTACATCTATATCTCTGGGATTTATCTGGATACCTGTGACGGAGGAATTATACATTTTCCACGACCTCGACCTGTATGATTCAGCGAGATTATCTGTGATCGTCATAATTTACGGGTGGATAAATTATGGACACGAAATTGGATTTCGTGACGGATATATCTGAATCTAAAGAGTCTCAATAATGAAATATACTCATAGAGCACTAGAGCAACACTTATAAATAATGTTGATTATTTATAAAGTCGTTTAAAGTTTAAACGCAAAATACATGCTTAAGGACCCGATAGTCATTCCTTAATTATTGTGTTTTTACATTTAATACTTGATTAATTTAAATACACATTAATTAATAGTGAAATTGATATATTTGACTAATATCATAAGTGTATATATGTATTTAATATTTAATGTAAATATTATACATATATTTAATATATTTGTATTTAATTAATTATTTAATTGTTAAATGATTAAATTAATTAAAATATAAATATCTTAAGATTTGGATATTTGTTTTAAGGCTTAGTTTCCTTTGTTGACTTATTAGAAATATCTTTAAAGTGTTTATTATATATTTTAACAAGTTGATTAAATGAAATTGCAAATGAAATTGAAATTAATTTTATTGTATTTGCTTGGCCAAATTCGGCCAAGGCTAATATGATACAAGTATATATTATTTTTCATTTCATTTGTAAACTAAACTAATACACTTTCTAACCTAAACTCCATTAAAGAAGACAAAGAAATGTAGAGAGAAAAGAAAAGAAAATCAAGGAAAAGCTTGGAAAATAGTAAGTATTTCCAACCTTCCATTAGAGAGTAATTTGTTCCTCTTGTTGTGGGCAACATCTTGTGATGTTCTTGAGTTTTTCTATTCTTTATTCCTTGTGTTTTTTATGGATAAATGTTTGGTGAAAGTGTTGAGCATGTATTGTATAATGGAGGAAGCTTGTGACTAGTGTAGTTATAAGTATTCTTTTATGGTTTTTGAAACTTTGTTGCTAATCTAGAGTTTTTGACCCACTCTTAAATGACCTAGATTTGATCTTGAGTTGTTTCATTGTGTTGAGACTTTGGTTGGATGAAAGAAACATGATTGAAGTAATTGATTTAACCAATTTGGTCTAATTTGTCCAATTTGAAGCAATTGAACAATTAGGGTTTAAGACCTTGTCCAAATTTGGGGATTTTCATTTATGTTGTGTATAAGGATGTGTATAAGATGTATATAAAGTTTCATTTTGATTGGATTACATCTTGATGTGTTTTGAAGCATGAAATCACAAAATGCACAAATCCCCCCCCTTTGGAGGCTCTCGGCCAAATGAGAGATTTTGGGGATTTTTGTTGCTCTTGGTGTTTTGATGTTTTGAACATGCCGAGTTCATCTTAGAAATGATTTAGAATCATTGAAAATTGATTTGATCAATTTCAGACTAAAATGAACAAAATACCAAGTGTTAAGGGTAATTCGGTAAATTCACGTAAATTTGATATATTGAATTTTATTTCAAAATTTTATTATTGGGTAATTAAATAAATATTTTTATTTAATTAATCCGAGAAAAAGTTTTGAAATCGAAAAATTTGATTTTCCACCGTTTCCGCTGCGTTACCGGATTTTGCCCCTAAAACCCCTACAGTTTATTTTGATGACATCTTAGTTTGCAGTAAAAAATTAGATGAACATGTTACACATTTGAAGCATGTTCTTGAAGTGTTGAGGCAGGAAAAGCTGTAAGCTAACTTTGGTAAGTGTACTTTTTGTATGGATAGGATTGTTTTCCTTGGTTTTGTTGTAAGTGCAGATGACATTGAAGTTGATGTATATAAGGTAAAGGCAATTTAGGATTGGCCTACGCCGAAAACTGTGACAGAATTCAGAAGCTTCCATGGATTAGCAAGCTTCTACCGAAGGTTTGTTAGAGACTTCAGTAGTATTACAGCACCACTAACTGAAGTAGTGAATAAAACTGTTGGCTTCAAATGGGGAGAAGAGTAGAAGCGTGCATTCTAGGATCTTAAAATGAAGTTATGCAGTGCACCGGTTTTGGCGCTACCCAACTTTGAGAAGACATTTGAGATTGAGTGTGACACATCCGGGATAGGCATTGGAGTGGTTCTTATGCAAGAAAAGCGACCAATAGCTTACTTTAGTGAGAAGCTTAATGAAGCAGTTTTGAGGTACCCCACATATGACAATGAGTTGTATGCGCTAGTGAGAGCCCTTGAGACTTGGCAGCATTATTTTTAGTAAGATTGATTTAAAGAGTGGATACCATCAAATTCGCATGAGAGAGAGAGATGAGTGGAAAACTGCATTTAAGACCAAGTATGACTTATATGAATGGTTAGTTATGTCATTTGGTCTTACAAACGCACCTAGCACATTTATGAGATTGATGAATCATGTTATGCCTGCATCTATGGTGTCTTTTAAAATTCTCGGTCAGCATGTATGCGTGCAATGCATGGAATATATAAGTCGGCCTCTTGTCATTTTAAGGCTTCAATCACATTATTGCAAGGTGCAAAATTTTCCCAGTTGAAAAGGCCCAACAGGTTTACACCTTTGCGATAACATGGCTAAACAACTTCAAATGATGCGTGAAGTTGAGTGATGGCTTGCGTGGGAGAAGAGGGCTATGTTGAAAGCTGATGCGTGAAGTTGAGGCAGTTTAGTGAAGGTTTGTGCCCAGTGGAATAGGGTTTTAGGCGTGAATGGACTAGGTTATTTTCTTTGTGTTTTCGTGAGAATGAGCATGGGTTTAAAGGTTGAGTTAAAGCTTCTTTTTATAGGCAAAGGATGGGGTAATCCTTGTGCGAATAGGAAAAGGATTTGGAAATTATGGGAAATATCTTTTAATTAGTATGTAATAAGGAAAAGATCTCTTTAATTAGGGATATGATTTGATTTTATTTGATTTGATCTTTTTTAATTAGAGAAGGTAATTTAATTGAATTAGGAAAGCATTTGATGAGATTTGATTTGTATTTTTTAATTAGGGAAGGTGATTTGTCTTGATTTTAGCATGTGTTTAATGTACAGATCATGGTGTTGTTGTACAAATTAACTATGTGACAAAGGAGATTGCACTCTTATCATTTGTGATTAGATCACCAAGATGTATAAATGATATGAGGTCCCTATGATTTGTTCCTGGATTAAGAATGATATGAGACAGTATCATTCAACGAGGATAAATCATTAAATATCCCTAGTTAGAGTATTATCGAGATTGGACATCGATAAATATGTAAACTAGTATTACAATTGTGCGATTTGTGAGGGCACAAACGGCATAGTTCTCATATATTTAGGTATATGATACTCATGCAAGAGTAATAGGAGGTTGTTTTTACCAATGGTACGGGAAACAGCTTCGCTCTGGATAGACCCCATCGGGATTCCATTGGTAGTATGACTATGTGTCTATGGAAGTTCGAAATCAGGGTAGGTGTATTTGGTCTTAACATGAGACTTGCACCGCTGATACTTGCGACAATCAATATACTTTGGTTTTGGTCGTCCAGGGCTTTAACAGGTTCTGTGTACGCCTCTGCTGGGTATATTGAGAATCGAAGTGTGTTGGGTGTGATGTCGAGACGGAAGTATCACTCAAGTCATATGGAGATGATGATCGCGTAGGGATACAGAACTGGTTCTCTAAAGGGTTGCAACCATCGAGATATTATGACTTGGTCATGATTATCCGATAATAAAGAGACTAGTTGTTCGTAATCCGATATATGCTTCGTACGGGGCAGACACTTGTACCAGCCCTAGGCCTTGCATGTGATCATCCGATACTGGATCGAAATACGCAATACTACGTATACTACGCCTGATATAAATCCTTATATTTTTGCAAGGATATTTCTGGAGAATTAGGTAGGCATGGCGCTTTGCTAGAAGCCAACCTTGTCTGGTAAATCAATTAAACGTAGTACTAGGTACTTACGTGTTCGGATAGTCCGACGACCGAATTTACTGCCAACATATCCGGGAATCTCATGTGTCGCTTCCCGAAGATTCACCGATGACGTATGACTCGCACTTTAATTAATCTGGGATTAATTAGATGAGAGAGAAAATTAATCTGGGATTAATTACGGAGATTTTATCTAGGATAAAATATCATTTAAAGAGAGCTAATGATTAATTTAGAATAATTGATAAAATAATATATTCGATATAGGATTTCGACGCGGAATTAAAATTAGATTTAATTCGGGCGAACGAGTTAATTAGAATTAATTCGTTAGCGAGGTGAATAGTGATTTCACTAGGCATAATCATTTAATTGCGTCGCAACGGAAAATTCGTTAATTTGGAATTAGCGAACCGAGCCCGAGATTGTTTGCGAGGGCATTCGCATTTCGAATTCGAGTGCGGCGCCCAAGTCAAATCAAGCGTCAAATCATTAGTCGCGTCAATCGTCAAATCATTAGTCACTTTGAGTGATGTGACAACTTGTCACTTGATTGATTGAGTGATGTGACTTGATGGAAGTTGATGGTGGAGTGTAATACACTCAAGTGTGATGACATGATAGACATTTAATATATTTTAATGTTTGTATTTGTTTTTGATTTGGGAAATCAATTAATTGATTTTTTGGAAAAAAACAAAAGTGGTATTAGATACAGTTTTTACACAACCATCACAACTCTCTCTCTCTTCCAATTCCTCTTCTCTCTCTCGGCCTTAGAGGCATTTCTTGATCTGTTTTTGCTGGGCAAAACCGACAGTGAAGGGAAGCAAAGTGTGGAGATTTTGTGGCAAAATCATCAAGAGCTAGCACTCCGAGAGACATGCGAAGGTGATAGGGAAGTCCACCAATGAGCTTGGAATCACCATGACGAAGCTTGGAGCTTGAAGATTTATCCAAAGCCGCAAATGGAGAGGAACCACAGCAGCTCACTGTCGTGACATACAGAGGGCAGAAAACATAATTTTTTTTGTCAACCGCATCGCTCAACCGATCATTGTGAGTATTCCGCAACTCCGTGATGTATTCACATATTTATTTTGTGCTTGTTATTCGATCCTCGGGACCGTAGAACTCCAACAATTGGTATCAGAGCGGAATAAAAGCATGAAATTTGATTATGGCTTAAAATTTGGGTAAATTGATTTTGAGCATGATTTAGTTAAATTGTTCGATTGAATATGTTTAAATGATGTTTAATTGAATATTGATTGGATCAATTTCATGAAACTGTGATTGGGTCATTTTCCCCAAATTGTAGAGGCTTGGTCGAATCTACAATGAACCCTAATGTCTTGGATTTTGATTTTTTGATTCATTGGATGAGTTAAAATCATGTTGGGAATATTTATTTAATGTTGAATTGGATTTAATTGGATTGAATTTAATTTGGACATATAAATTCCCTTAATGTCGAGACATTGAGCATGAATATTGGGTTTGATTTTTGATTAAATTGTGTTGGACACTATTTGATGTTAATTAGCATGATTAATTAGGCTAATTGATGTTTTGGAAATATTGATTTGGGTGATTGATTATGTTATACACTTTAGGTAATTTAATTGAGAAATTTGGAATGTTTGGAATTAAATTATTTGGGCCTATTTTAGAAATTGTGCTTGTAATGTTGTAAATGGGCTTATTGGGCTTGGTAGTACTAAGTTGGGTTTAGGCTAAATTGGTTGGATCCAATTGGGCCCAAAACCGCTTCCATAAAGCCCAAATGCGACTAATGGACCTTTAAGTTTAATTGGGCCTAATGGGCCTAAACTGATTTCTAGGCTTATGGGTAATTCCTTGATTGGGCTTTGGTTGCCGAAGCCCACGCCTTAAAGAAATTAATCAAAAGCCCATTGGACTTTAATTAAATTGACGGTGGATATTTAATCGGCTTTGAAACCCGTAACGATTAAAATGGAATTAATCGTAAAAGGTTTATTAATAAAGTGTAATATTTAATTTGGAATTAAATAGCGAATTAGTATTAATACAATTGAATTGGATTAAATTATGTAGTGTAAATTTAATTCAAGAATCGTACTTTGAGTACTTATTCGCAAAACGAGTTAGACTCGCCCAAAATCAAATAGTTTTTGAACATTGGATGGTCATTAATTATCAGATTAATTAATTTGATTAGATTGATTGATAACATGCTTGTGTGAATACATGGTTGCGATGCATGAATAATGTATATCGGATGGATATTAGATAGGTGGGGCAATTTTAGAAATGGTTGTAATAAACTTTGGAATTTATTAATTGGACCTGCGTGTCCAGCCTATTACCTCCTTATTCTTTGTATTCTCTTCTCACATATTCCCCTCAATGTAAATGAGGTTTCTTTAGAAGTGTAGTGTAACGGGTAAAAGTAAATACTTGTGCTAGCGGGAGAGACGAAATTGAGAGATTGATCTAGGATCAATGTGTAAAGTATCCATCTGCATATCATTATTATTTATTTTACGCGCTATATTATGTGTTTAGAATGAATGTTTAGGGTGTATGATGATGATACCTTAACAAAGATAATAAAAGGGTTGCCAATTTGCACTCGAAAAACCCTCGCAAAATATTATAAGCGTTTTTCCTTCTATTGAGTGATTCTTACTCAAGATCTAAGACTGGCATGGTTTGTTGGCCAAAGTCAAGACCTTTTTCCGTCGAGGATGTGTTTGAATCACGAGAGCTTTGTTCCATATTGGTGTCTTGTCCAAGTGTGGTTTGTTGGCCAAAGTCAAGACCACTTCTTGTCTATCGACATTGATTACGAAGCTTTCCATGGTCAATGGGTCGCTTAACTGGGATCACTAAGTTTGTTGTGCCAAAGCCAAGGCTTAGTTGATTCAGAGGAAAAAGGTTAGGTAAATATTAGATATTATTGGCATATATAAGATATATGTTTCGGACTTGGAGTCCCCTACTAGATCTAGGAATTGGATTGGATCCAATTGATCTTAGAGATCTACCTAGTTAATTATCATACATTTGTTGGCCAAAGTCAAGATTGTGTGACATTTAACGAGATCCTAGCCCACTAGGAAACACGATTTCCCGAGTACTCGAGAGGGTTAGAGGCTCACCGAAAAATACGGGAGGCAAGAATTGAATTTGCAATATTCATTTAATTATTGCCATACACGCTCAATCAATATCATTCGTTAAATAAATTAAATATTAGTTGGACTAATATTTAAAGTTGTTTTAATTTAACAGTTGGACTGTATTCAAACAAATTTAATTAGTGATTAATATAGTTGGACTATAATAATCATTATATTAAATAGTAACAAAATCGTTGATAAATGTTGGACTATTAGAATCAAGATATAATTGAAAAATTGACATTTAAAACATAATCCTAGGGAAAATGTATTTAAAGTTTAATTTTCAAATTGGGAATAAAATTTCAGGATGGTCCTGGAAACTAATAATTTACTTTATTTGATAAATAACATATTAGGCCTAAGCCCGGAGTTAAGCAAATTAGTAGAGCATGATCTTTGGAAGATTCATGTGATGATAACTTAGTGCTTAGTCCATTAGCTTGTCGCAGTAGACTCCTTAATTTCTTAATCAGAACTAAGGATTATCCTTACAGTATGATAATGAAATTGAAGGATCTTCATAGATCTATTTTAGATCTTAGAAGTATTAAATGCGAAAAGTAACTCTTGGAGAGGTTATGACTATTCTCAAGGAGACAAAGTCAAACTTTGCAATAGGCAAGTAGCGCAAGACGCACCTCACTTCGATATTCTAGAAAACCATGGCTGGCCCAAAGGCTTCTGGAGTATGAAAAAAGGTAAAGGCAAAATCATTATAATCTTCTAGGAAGATAAAGGACATATCACAAAATGTTGCCTAAATGTGGCAAATGGGATCGCGGAAGCGTGACTGCCGTTTGGACAAAGCAGACATGAAGGAATTGAAGACGAGCAAGGCTCTGACTTCAAATATGATTGTCATTAATATGTTCACTACTAGTATTAAAATTGGATTTTAAAATAATTAGTGTGGTACATAAATATATACTGATGTTCAGAATCTGCTATTAGCAGGATACTGACTTCAGATTGAGATTAATCTGCGAATCGGAAAAGGGTCGAAAGTTATTGTTTTAACCATAGATACCTAAATTTAGGAACTACCTTCAGGTGTGTACCTAAATTGGAAACTGTTATAATGTAACTAGTTTGACTAGAACATTATCTTTATATCAGTGTTTAATCCGTTGCGGATTTACCTTTATATTCTAGAACACTAAAAGTTTTATTATATAAAGATGATATTGAGATAAACACATTAGATGTGAATAACATCATTTATATTTTGAATATAAATGAAATCTCAAACATATAACATGACAAACAAACACCTCAAACTGATTTAATCAAGAAACTAATTGTGGCATTGTTGTCTGGGACACAATTAAACAAGAATCGTATATCCACACTTTTGAAGAGTGGTACTATGACTGTTTGATTCTACACAAATAAAGTCTACGAATCTAGTTTATTAGGCAAAGTGCCTATAACACCTTTACTTGGTAAAAGTGGAAATGCCACCGATCTATTAGCCCTATTCATAGTGAAGCAAGTGGGCCCATGTCTAGCTAGGCTAGAGGTAGATATGAATATTTCATGACCTTTACGGATGTGGCATCGCGTTATAGTTATGTGTTTCTTTGAGAACACAAATCGGAAACTTTTAAGCTTCGAACACGAAGTAGACAAACGACCGGCTAAAGTATTAAACCATCACGGTTAGACCATGATGAAAAATACTTAAGCAAAAGTTTCTAATATACTTGAAAGAGTATAGTATTATTTCAATGAGGACTCCTCCTGGAACACGTCAATTCGACGGTGTGTCCGAACGGATTAACCGAATTGTGTTAGACATGATAAGGCTAATCATGAGTCGCTCTAGCTACCATTTCCTTCAACGGATACATATAAACAGTGCATGAACTTATTATGAATAAAGTTCCATAAAATCTGTTTGACAGAATTCATATTAGATATGAACAGGAAAGAAATCGGGTTTCTCATTCCTGATAATTTGGGAATGCTAGGCATATGTTTGGATTATACCAAACTAAACCCCAAATTGGATAAGTGTCTAATGTAGGTTATCCTAGGGAAACCAAAGTATAGTACTTATACAACTCACAAAGAGAACAATTTAATTGTTGCTCACCATGCGGTTTTCCTAAGAGGAATACCTATATGCAGTGGTAAGGGGAGGATAGTAAAACTCGATGAAAATCAGAGTAATACTATTCTAGGCACCAATTCCTTAATGGAACACAAATAGTTCATCAAGGATGAAACTATACCATTAATCTTCGAATACAGAAGAACCACGTAATTGGGAGAGAGTCAGAGAATATCTTGGGTATGGGTTTCTTATCTCACCTTATAAAGATGTCTATCTTATTG
>SKCR01015568.1:0-64443 GCA_019454045.1 Zanthoxylum bungeanum
TTATTAATCATATTAATAATATTTATACATATGTAAGTATATATTTGGACTATCCAATTATACTAAATCCGCTATAGTATATTGAGCTAGCACGGGGACCAAATGGACCTACGGTTCCGAGCTCCCATAATATCGAAATATTAATTAAGATCTTAATTAAATATTCCGAATTATTAACTCTGAGTTATTCCATTAAAAATTTGAAGTTGCACTCTCATTGCCGCAGATGATATATTAAGCCGAACCAAGTCGGTGTCCATCGATATAGTCATTACATACGAATTGACCCTTCACGAGTATCTCGTAATTAGAGTCAGGTCATAATGTCTGTTATACCCCTCTAATTATTTTTACCTTAAGTACCATTGATTCTCTAATGAACGATTTATTCATAACTATTATGAATTTTAATCTTTCTATTCGTAATAGAAAGACTTGAGCGCTCAAATCGTTCAACCACCGAATCAACCCTTAAGAAAGATACTCCTCTACTTCTCGCAAGAAGGAGTGAACTCCATGTCTATGTAAAACGTTCCCAGCTACACAACAGACCATGCCCCCAAAGTACATAGCTATTGGTCGGGACTGCTACACCAACCTCACCTTTGTAAATCAAAGGACATGGCCTCCCATGCAGGAGTTCGTAGTACACTCAGGATTAAGATCAATCCATATATGACCATCTAGTAGATCGAAATGACTTTCTTAGTTTAACGGATATTATAAGAATGTCATTTCCATCTGGGTCCAGTCCTATATGATCGTATCATACAAGGTGCCTCCATTCTCATGTCTCTACATGGACGATCCGAATCAAGATCGTCATACAAATATAGAATGGATCGCAGCTCTAGATAAACCACAAACAAAGTACCCGCTTTGTTTGCTCTCTATGGACTATTTAAGATTACTAACTTCAGACTTAAATCCTCTTGTGTATGACACTCATACACTAAGTCGGAAGACACATAAGTAATCTAGGGTATTCAAGATGATTTATAATATGCGAAAATTAAACAAATAATTTTGACAAATGAAAAATGCATCGTTTTATTTCAAAATATATAAAACCGTTTACATCACATGTAGCTCTAGGGCATACATCCCAACAACGAACAAGCGGAGGTCTGATCTAAAAGATCGTTGATGTAGCTGTCATCAATACGTGGATGATATCTCGCATATCCACAGTGGTATCACAAGTCAAAGAAGCTAATATGCTATTCGACTCATAAAGATTCCTATTGATGTTGGTGTACCATCTATCATGAATCTTCGAATGAGTCGTTCAATATTTATCCAATAAATACCTACGTGTCTATACGAGTCTCCCAAGACTAATGGTTTACTGAGATAAACCATTAGAACAATTCTAATATACGACACGTACCAGTCTCACAGGTTTACTAACCGACCAGATATGTAAACCTTGACTATGAACATTTTAAGAATGAATTATATAGTGACATTTCTCAGTAACAATTGTGGCGCTTTTGCAATTATGTCACAACTATTCATTCTATGGTCATTTACACATTTACCAAATATAAGATTATATTGATGAAAATTACATAATTTTATTCATAATAAAATAAAAATGTACATCGTATTTACAATAAATACAACAAAATTTGGAGCGCCGAGCACCAACTCCAACAGTGATCATATAGGACTAAACCAATATGGAAATAAATTTCTTATAATATCCATTAAATAAAGAAATTCATTTCAATCCACTAGATGGTCATATATGGATTGATTTGAATCCTGAATGTACTGCGTGTTGGGTTTCTACTATAGTCCCAAGATCATTCAAGCAATGAAAATAATGTGAATACAATAAAGAAATATGGCAGAATCATACTTACAATGAACGGATTTGCGATGCGTTGAACACAAAACTTTTCCTCATCCTTGAAACTCTCGGCAATGGCCTCCATTTTGTGCTCCATGGAATTCGGTCAAGCCCTCCATGTGTGCTCCAAGCTCCAAGCTTTGATTTGAGATTCCATGCTCAAGGGTTTTTGTCCCTATCACCTTTGGATGACTCTTTAGTGTGCTTGCACTTGGAAAAATTTGCCACAAATTCTTCCTAAAGCTTCTTCATGCTCTCGGCATTGAGAAAAATTATAGAGACAAAAATTTGGCCCTTGGCCGAATGAAGAAGGAGAGAAGAGAGAAGTGATGAGTTATGTTGGTGTGTTTAGTTTTTGATTTTCAAAAAATCAAATAACCATTTACCAAATCCCACTTTCCAAGAAAAATGGTACAAGGCTTTAAAAGCCTTTCAACTATTCACATCACTCAAAAGTGACTAGACATCACATCACTCAACGCACTTAAATTCCAAATGCGAGTGGGCCCGCAAACACTCTCGGGCTCGGGTTCGATAATTCCGAATTAACGAATTTTCCGTTGCGACGTAATTAAATCAAATTTAATTAAATAATTATGCCTAGCAAAATTACTATTCACGTCGCTAGCGAATTAATTCTAAATTAACTCGTTCGCCCGAATTAAAATCTAATTTTAATTCCGAGTCGAAATCTAATTTCGTATAATATATCGAATATATTATTTTATCGATTAATTCCAAATTAATCGTTCTCTCTCTTTAAATAGTATTTTATCCCAGATAAAATATCTTCGTAATTAATCATAGATTAATTTTCTCTCTCTATAAATTAATCCCAGATGAATAATGTGCGAGTCATACGTCATCGGTGAATCTTCAGGAAGCGACCCATGAGATCCCCGGATATGCTGGTAGTAAATCAGATCGTCGGACTATCTGAACATGTACGTACCTAGTACTACGTTTTTACCGATTTACAAGACATGGTTGGCTTCTAGCAAAGCATCGTGCCTACCCAATTCTCCAGAAATATTCTTAAAGGAATATGTAATCTATATTAGGCGTAGTATACGTGGTATTGCGTATTGCAAACCATATCTGATGTCACGTGCTAGGCCTGGGGCTGGAATTGTGTATGCCCCGTACGAAGCATATATCGGATCTCTGGTAACTAGTCTCTATAATCGGATAAACATGACCTAGTCATATTATCCCGATAGCTGCAGCATATAAGAGCACCAGTTCCGTATCCTACGTGATCATCATCTCCACTATGACTGGAGTGATACTTCCATCTTGACATCACATCCAATACACTACGATTCTCAATATACCCAGAAGAGGCGTACACAGAACCGGTTAAAGCCCTGGACGACCAAAACCAAAGTATATTGATTGTCGCAAGTATTAGCGGTGCAAGTCTCAAGTTAAGACCAAATACACCTACCCTGATTCGGACTCCCATAGACACACAGTCATACTACCAATAGGATTCCGATGAGTCTATCCAGAGCGAAGCTGTTTCCGTACCATCGGTAAACACAACCTCCTATTACACTTGCATGAGTATCCAATACCCAAATATATGAGAACTATGTCGTTATTCTCCCATAACACGCACAAGTGCAATACTAGTCTATTCCGCATTATCGATGTCCAATCTCGATAATACTCCGACTAAGGATGTTTTAATGATTAAACCTTCATGGATTGATATTGTCTCATATCTCATCAATCCGGAATTAATCATATGGACTTTTATCATTTATATATCCCGGTAATCTAATTACAAATGATAAAAGAGCAATTTCCTTTGTCACATAGTTAATTTGTACAACAACACAATGTTCTGTACAAATAGTGATGTTATAGGTCATAATTGTCCAACACTGCTAACTCCTGCATGACAGACTATGTCCTTTGATTTACAAAGGTGTGGTTGGTGTAGCAATCCCGACCAATACCTACATACTTTGGCGACATGGTTTGGTGTGTAGCTGTGGACATTTTATATAGATATGGAGTTCACTCATTCTTAAGATAATTATATACTCACATATATATATTATTATTATTAATGAAATTAAAAATATATTTTGTCACACATATAACTTTATATTATATTTAATATAAGGTTTTTATTAAATAAATGATTATGAGATAATCATTTAATTTAATGTATATATATCAAATTATTTAATATATCATTTATTGTAATGATGAATTTTTCAAATATGATTTATAAAAATTCAACATTTCATTAATGTTTTTTACACCTTTTCAACATTAAATTTAATTATCATTATGATGACAATTAATAAGTTGGTTGTTGTAAATATTAGGTATAGAAAAATGAGGTGGTTGAATTCATGAGATAAATATGCTTAGGTATTTAGTTTAACATTAACCCTAAGTATAAAAGAAAAAAATAAGTTTTTTCTTTACAAGATTTCATTCTTGAAAAAACTAGCCTCCTTTGTTCTTGTTTTCTCTCATGTGTTGGAAGAAAAAGAAGAAGAACAAAAGAGAAAGGAAAAATTCTGGTGTGATAAATTTTAACTCAATCTCTAAAGTGTTTAGGGAGTGGGTTTCAAAACCTCATTTGAATCTCTAACGAGTTTAGAGATTTGGTTTTGTGAGTGAAGTCCACAATTCATTTTGTTGGTAGCAAGACATAGCAAGGAAGATCATTCGGAGTTTGAATAAACTTTCTTCTTCTTTCTCTTCTCTATACACATGGAAGGTTTTGTGTGTTGGAGCTTGGATATGGAACCAAGAAATCACTCAAGCTAGCACACATACCTTCAGGAAAAATCCAGCGCGTCGCAACTCCCACACAGCGTCGCCACGCGCCATTGAATAAAATCCAGGCAGAAACTTTCAGGCTCTTCGCGTCTAAAATGACCATTTTGTCCATTAAAATGACCATTTTACCCCCCCTCCCTAACTCACGCCTAACCTTGTATATAAATAGAAATGTTTTTTTTTCTTTTGCTTGGTTAATGAAAACCTAGCCATCTTCAACCTTGCAAAATTACACGAAAGAGAGTAGAGAGAAAAGAATCCATAAAAAATAAAGTTTGAAGAAAATTTGAAGATTAAAGGTAATCTTTAATATTCTTTAACCTAGAAAATTATTTTTATTGTTCTTGTGTGTTTTTAATTGTTGTAGAAATCATTTTTCACTCTAAAAATTGGGGATTTTTGATTTGGTTCATGGATTTGGTGGCTAGATGCATGTGTGAACTTATATTGATTAATATTAGTGTAATATTAATTCAATTTTATCATATGATGATTGGTTTCCATTTTAGAGTGTTATGATCACTCTTGTAATACCTAGAATTGTTCTTGAGTGATTCATTTGTGGTGGCTTTAATTGATGTAAAGATTAATATGATTAATGTTGAGAAAATTGGATTTAAAGCATGAAAAATAATTATTTTTGCTCCCTGATTAGATCTGAGAAAATCACATTTTTGATGATATAAGATATGATGTTTAAATGTATTGGATGTGTATTGGGTATTTGAATAAATGCCTGAAATTATATCGGAGTGAAAATACGCGAAAACGGCGAAAAACGGTGTTACCGGGTGAAATTCGGACTTACTGGGTAAAGGCTATCAAAACAATGAATTTGTCACTGTTTGGGCAGCTAATTGACTGACTAGATACAATTGGGGCTGACCTGGACAGTCCTGTGTGGTTTCGGTTAGTCGGTTCGGTTGAAAACGTATTTTATCCTATTTTACGGAAAAATATTTTCGTAAAAATTTCGCGGTGTTTTCTAAATTAATTATGTCGATATTTGATATCGAATAATATGTTTAGGTGAAATATGAATGAATTATTCACATAGGATATTGAATAATTTATTCGGTAAGTTTAAAAAAAATTAAAATTACGATTTTGCTTGAACAATGCTTCCGCCGCGCATAACCACAACACAATATTTGTAAGCATATCACCGACATCTATACCTAACGATGTGGGATGTCATAATAAACTCCTTTGGGAGCCCAACATCCTCATTGGAGGTGACATCTCTACTAATGCTATATTTTTGTTCTTAACGTGGATTGCAAGCCCACCCAACTAGTCAATGGAGTCAATTACTTGTAAGTACATCACCAACATCACCTATCAAGCAATGTGGGATGTCAAAAGCTACCCTTTCAGGACCCAACATCATCGTCGGATGTGATATCCGCACACTTCCAGTTGGGAGTGGCTCTAATATCATTTGTAATCAAACACCTCACTAGCTATATATTATCCACTTTGGGCAACATTTATCCACATGGTCTTGTTCTTAGTCTGACATATAAGCCCACTCAAAACTCGTCTAACTAGTCAAGGGAGTCCATTATTTACAATCACATCACCAACATCCCTCTGAAGCAATTTGAAATATCACTCATCAACAGCACATCAAAGCTCTTGGTTTAATCACAGCAAAGGTGGCTGAGGGTGTTTATTAGAGATATAGATATGAGCAAGAGATCCTTCACCAGTGTTTACCATTTCAGCAGCACACTTGCAATGATCTATCTGTTAAGTTTCTTTGGGTCTTGGGGGATTAAAAGCAAAACTTTGTATCAATTTGCAGTGCAGATACTGCTTAGTAGGCTTGTGGTTTTGCTCACTTACCAGTCTAGCGACTCTTTTCCAGAAAAGACAGGCAAGATCAGTAACTTGCTGGTCTATTATTTTTCTTCTATTGGCTTCTAAAGTTGCCGCATATACTTGTATTTGATAAGAAATGTCATTTGACTTGGAGCATATCTTTACTCTATCCATCAAAAACTAAAATGGTAAAATAACATGGTCTAATATCTACCTTAGCAAGAGTTGATAATACACTTCCTTTTTTTATTCAAGTAGACAATTTAACAGAGAGAGGAGACAATTACACAGGTACTGTTGTACAGTATACATCAGTTCATACGCTTGTGATGTTCTACAATATATATCAATTTATAGCATGGAACGTCCCACGTGTGCAGCTGGCCTGCAAAATGAAAAGTTTTTTTCTGAAGCCAGAAGGAAATTCTATAAAACCCGGACACAGAATAAAAGAACACTAGTATTAAAATGTGATAACATGTAAGCAGTAGGGTGTTCTCTTAGATTTTATGAGAATCCAGCCATTGTCCGTGTTTCAGAATGAGGATTGGGATTTTATTTTTCCTTCTTGACTCTGAGGTAACTTCCAACCTCTAGTTGCTGCTATAGTTCACATTAAATCCAACCGCCCATATCCATGCTACTCATATAATATTATTATATATTCTACTGTTCTGTTCTTGGTATCCTAATTGGCGGTCAAGTACAACTATTGAGTCGTAGAAAAAAATGAACATATACAGTAAAACAATTACTGTAAGTTGAAATACAGACACAGCATTTGAGGCCTCTATAGTATATTCCTGAACCATACGGAAGCATAATGATGGTTCATAACAAGTTAATTATGATAGAAACTACTCAAAACCCCCCACTTTCTTTTGCATTAAGCTCTAGAACTTCAGATGTAATATTAAAAGAGAGATTTTCAGATTTAGTGCCTTGTAAATACATTGTAACCACTCATGTGAAATAGATGGCAAAATTCATAGGTATATCGATCTATGCTTACCAAAGATAAAATGCTTACATGAGCTCAAGAACAAGAGCAGATGCACCTCCTCCACCATTGCAGATGCCAGCAACCCCATACTTCCCCTTCTTATGTCTCAATACCTGTAATGCCATAACACTTTTTCTGAGATGAACCTCAAAGACGAAATAGATATAATGCATTACTTCATTTTAATCAATAGACCTCATCTCTCATATGGATTTCTCATTGAGAAGAAAAAAAGGGGATGGGGGGAAGCTGATGATTGGTTTGTAGCCATGCAAGTTACACACGGGCAAATAATGCAGAGCAAGGGAAGAGGAGAGGAAGGAATATCTCAGTATTAAGCTGAATCCCAGGAAAACATATCGGCATTGATAAAATGTAATAAGCCTTTTAAATTACCCCTAATAATGTGACTAAGATACGAGCTCCGCTACACCCCAACGGATGTCCCAAAGATACAGCACCACCATGCGCATTAACTTTTTCCTGGATTAACCAGAAAGGCACAAAATTATAAATAAATAACACAAGATATTAATACTTCGGTGAACCAATAAACCTAATAGATGGAAACAGCCAAAAAGCAACAAATAACATAATTCAAGCACGATGAATTACGATAGAATAGAAATGTGTTGAAAGATTTGAGAGAATTTGGGATATGATTACATGCATAATTACTTCCTATAATTTATAAATGAGTCTTGTACAGTTGTTTGTATTAGCTGTTTTTATTTTGTTTCCTGAAGATCAGCTCTCTAATAAGGATAGGATTAGTTTCCTTATTTGTTCTGTTTTGGTAACCTTTCTTGTTTATTTTAAATCCTTATACCGATTCACAGAAATAGAGAAGAAATACGTCACAGAAATATAGAAGAAATACTTTTTCTTTCTGCTTTCATGGTATCAGAACAGGTCTACTAGCAGACTTAAAATTTGATTTTTCTTCTTGGCCTTCATTGCCCAGATTTTTTATCTTGGCCTTGATTGCAGTTATCAGACACTATTAGTCTGAACATTTTCCCTTAAACCTATATCGGTTTTTCTAAAACAAAAATGTCCAACACCTCTGAAAATGGTACATCCACCAACCAAACAGTCAACCCCACATCTATCTTCAATGAAAACCCTACGGATGATTTGAATTTCATGAAGTGGTCTCTATCAGGTAATACCAAGCAAGTGCAGGTTCTTGTTCTATTTCCCAATCAGGTAATACATATTCCTTAAATGCCTCTAGAGACTGTTGTTCTACCACTTGGATCATAGATTCAGGTGCTTCTAACCATATGACAAGTTTTTAATCACTTGTTTTTTCAAATATTCAACTTGTTCTGGTAAAGAATAAATCAAAGTGGTAGATGGGTTATTTTCTTCTTTTGCAGGCCAAGGAACAGTCCCTAATTTAATCTTGAAATCTGTACTACATGTTCCAAACTTGTCATACAACCCACTATCTGTAGGAAAACTGATTGAAGATCTAAATTGCTCCGTTATATTCACATCTTCTGGTTGCATTTTTCAGGAATCAGCGACTGGGCAAACGATTGGACATTTTGAAATGAAAGATGGGCTGTGTTTCCTGAATACTACTTGGAAGAACAACAATTTAAGACCCCAAGGGCTTGTTTCTACTACTTCTCAAACCGTAGATCGAATTTGGCTTTGACATAGGCGTTTAGGTCACCTCCCTTTCCCTATGTTAAAAAAATTGTTTCCTTCTCTCTTTAAAACAATAAATATTGATATTTTTCATTGTAACATATGTGAACTAGCCAAACATCATCGTGTCTCATTTCCAATAACAAGTCCTAAAGTTGTTCCTCCATTTAGCTTGATCCACTCTAATATTTGGGGTCCTTCTTGCATCACTAATATTTCAGGTGCTAGATGGTTTGTTGCATTTATAGATGAGTGTTATGTGAACTAGCTAAACATCATCGTGTCTCATTTCCAATAACAAGTCCTAAAGTTGTTCCTCCATTTAGCTTGATCCACTCTTATATTTGGGGTCCTTCTTGCATCACTAATATTTCAGGTGCTAGATGGTTTGTTGCATTTATAGATGAGTGTACTCGTTCCACTTGGGTTTACCTTATGAAATCAAAATCAGAGGTTGCATCTATCTTTCCTATTTTTCATAAACTATTTATACTCAATTTGAGGTGAAAATACACTCTCAGATCTGGCAATGGGAGAGAGTATTTCAATTAAGATCTAACAAAATATCTACAAAATGAAGGGATAGTCCATCACTCATCATGTGTTGATACAGTTAGATAATGAAAAAAATCTTGAATTTACTATATTTTATTTACAATGATAGGGGGCCTTTATATAAGCAATACATGAAACTAAAATAGGAAGCAAATAATACTAATAATGTAAAATAATTGTCATAAATCTTAGGAATTCTAAAATCATATATTGGGGATTTTAGAATCATATCTTGGAGATTATTTCCATAATAAGGAGGTATGATTTCCTTAACACCCCTCAAACTCAAACTGGTGACAAATGAACAAGCTTGAGGTTGCATCTTGAAATCAGAGATCGGAGTTTTGAAACTTAAAGTCTTGAAACTTGGAGATCATTGATGAGCTTTAACCTACAAAGCCTAAAGGTGGAGCCGAGGCCCAAAGTGAGTCGAAGCTCGAAGGAGAGCCGAAGCCTGAAAGGAGAGCCGAAGCTCAGAAAGAGAGTTTTCTAAAAACAAAAAAAATCCATGAAGTTTTTAGAAACAACAAAGTGATTTAGTGGTTGAAAAATTTAAGAGACCACAAAAAAAATGAGATCGGGATGGAAATTTAAAAGACCAATAAAATAAGAGAAATCAAAAAGAAAAATCCCAAAATATGATGAAATTGACCCACAAGTTCGATATTAAAAAAAAATATGACACATAAACCGTAAAACTAAATTACTAAACAGGTGCACAAAATGATAGAGAAATCTCAATACTCGTTTATAAGAAAAGGTATGACTTTGTGAAAAGATAAGAGAAGCAACATCATGTAGGTATTGATCAAGCTAAAGCTCTTGTTATTTATTTGACCTCAATACTTGGGGACTTGGCCACAAATTGGAAACCAACTTGTTATTTGTGTCCGGTTAGTGGAGGAGCAATGAAGCCTAATAATGATATTTGTGGGCTCATGTAGTTTGTGCGGTTTTGTTGCCGAAGGTGTTCTTTGAGGACCCAGAAGGGAGAGAAGGGATTGATTGTTCTAAAGTTCCTAATACGAGGAGGGAGAAGGGTTGTTACGTTTGTCGGACTAAGGTGACGCGTGAGGTACACGTGCTAGTAGTAGTCGTGATCCCCACGCGCCAACGAGAATCAGAGAGAGCGAAACTAGAAAAGTCGTAACCTATTATCTGATACCATGTGAGATAATGAAAGAAATTATTGAATTTACTCTATTGTATTTACAATGAGAAGGGGCCTTTATATAGGCAATACATGAAACTAATTTAGGAAACAAATAATACTTATAATGTAAAATAATAAAGTCATAAATCATAGGGATTCTAGAATCATATATTGGGAATTCTAGAATCATATATTGGGAATTCTAGAATCATTTCCAAAATAAGGAGATATGATTTCCTGAACAGATACACCCCAACAAGATGAGATAATCGAAAGGAAGAATCGACATTTATTAGAAGTTGCTAGGTCACTCTTATTTTTTATGATGGTTCCAAAAAAGTATTGGGGGAAGCTATATCAACAGCCACCTATTTGATTAATAGAATGTTATCTCGTGTCATAGGTTTCACATCTCCTATGAAAAAATTTGCAACACTATTTCTAAGTTTTCAAGGAATTGGAAACCTGCCTCCAAAAATCTTCGGGTGCACTTCATATGTCCATGTTAAGTCACTTAAGAGGAAAATTTGATCCTAGAGCCTTGCAATGTATTTTTTTTAGGCTATTCAGCCACACAAAAAGCACTCCAACCAACAAAATCTATGTCACAATGGATGTAACTTTTGTTTAAAATCAATCTTACTTTGAGAACACCATCTTCAAGAGGAGAGTCATAACAGTAAGGAGGATAGGGACTTTGAATATAGAGATCTTGATTTTAGTGAAATGTATAGGAACTCTGATAAAGTTATTTTATCTAGATTCAACTGAACAGATTGTTCAAAATCAAATATATACTTATCAGATTGTTGACTCAAATCATCAAAATCAGATTTCTCACCTAACTGATGAAAACCAAAGTGCTCCACTATCCTTGAGTAATTCCAGCCAAAATGAGTCCTCAACTAGTCCATTAGAAACCTGTTCCACGATTAATTCAACTACTGAACTTCCTGAAATACAAAAATCGCCAACTCCTACAGGACTGAGAACAATGGGTCAAAACGGCTACTATGAAGGTGTATTCCAGGAATAAACAGCCCTCAGTCATTCCACATGTTCCAGATTCTGACTCAGTCGCAAGTAATGAGAATGTTATTCAAGTTGTTAATACTAACAGTGATTTGGATTTGCCTACTGCACCCAGCAAAGGTACTCGATCATGCACTCAGCACCTTATCACTCACTTTATGTCTCTAGAGAATCTTTCACCACAATATCGTGCTTTCACTTCAAACTTGTCATTTCAAAAAATTCCCACAACAGTCCATTAGGACTTGAGCATGAAAGAATGGAATGAGGCAATGAATGAGGAAATGCAAGCCTTGAGGAAAAATGAAACCTGGCAAGTCGTAGAGATGCCAAAGGGGAAGAAAACAGTGGAATATAAATGGATCTATACCATTAAATACACGCTGATGGTACCATTGATAAGGCTAGGCTTGTCGCTAAGGGATACACACAAACATATGGAATGGACTACCAAGAAACATTTGCACCAGTGGCTAACACTGTCAGAATTTTGCTATCATTAGCTTCAAATTTGGACTGGCCATTGCTTCAACTTGACGTGAAGAATGCCTGCCTTCATGGTGACTTGGAGGAGGAAGTGTACATGGACACATGTGCCTCTGGATTTGAGCACAAGGCATGGAGAAACAAAGTGTAAACTCAAAAAATCTCTCTACGGACTCCAACAATCTCCACTCGCCTGGTTTGGGAGGTTTACAAAGCCAATGGTGATGAGAGGATACCACCAAAGCCAAGGCGATCATACGCTGTTCATTAAACATTCCCCCAAGGAAAGGTAACAGCCCTGATCGTTTATGTGGACGATATTATAGTTACTGGAGATGACCAAAATGAGATTGTAGAGTTGAAACCACACTTGGCAAGAGAATTTGAGATCAAAGATTTGTGGAATTTACGGTATTTCCTGGGTATAGAAGTTGTACGATAGATATGGGGAAGTTTCATCTCACAACAGAAATACACACAAGATTTGCTCAAAGAAACAGGCATGTTAGGATGTAAACCATTTGACAGTCTCATTGAGGCAAACCACAAACTGGGAAGCCCTAGATCAAAGGAGGAAATTGAAGAAGTTATGGCAGATCGAGGCACCTATCAAAGGATGGTAGGGAAATTAATATACCTATCACACACAAGCCCTGATATAGCATATGTAGTGAGCACGGTAAGACAATTTATGCACGCTCCATTGAAATCTCATTTAGATGCTATGTATAGGATTATCAACTACTTGAAGGCAGCTCCGGGTAAAGGAATAATGTTTCAAAGAAATGATGACCTAAGGTTAGAAGCATACACTGATTCAGATTGGGCAGGATTTGTAGTCGATAGAAAATCAATAACTGGGAATTGTACATTTTTAGGAGGCAACCTCGTGACTTGGAGAAATAAGAAACAAGCAGTTGTTGCGCGATCAAGTGCAGAGGCTGGATTTAGAGCCATGGCTCAAGGTATTTGTGAGTTATTATGGCTAAAAATTGTGCTTACCGAGCTTAAGATTAACATCAAAGAACCCATGATGTTGTGTTGTGATAACAAGGCAGCTATTAATATAGCTCATAACCCTGTCCAACATGATCGAACAAAACATATGGAGGTTGATCAACATTTCATCAAAGAAAAGCTGGAAACTGGTCAAATTTGCATACCCTTTTGTGACATCATCTAAACAATTGGTTGTGTATTGACCAAGGGACTACATAGTTGGACATTTCATCAAATCTTAGACAAGCTGAGAATGCAAAATATCTTTGCAACTGCTTGAGGGGGAGTGTTGAAAGATTTGAGAGAATTTGAGCTAATTACATGCATAATTACTTCCTATAAATGAGCCTTGTAAGATGTTTTTATTTTGTTTCCTGAAGATCAGCTCTCTAATTAGGATAGGATTAGTTTCCTTATTTTTCCTAATTTGGTAACCTTTCTTGTTCCTTTTAAAGCCTTGTACTGATTCAGAGAAATATAGAAGAAATACTTTTTCTTTCTGCTTTCAAAATGGTAGAAGACTCACAGGATCAAGACCAAGTAGTTTTTGATTGGCTATAGCTACAACCTGCAAAGAAGAGGTTAGAACATGAAATGGGTAACAAACTAACACTTGGATACTAGAAGTATCACAAGCTTACAGAAAAAGCTTCATTTATTTCATAGAAATCAATTTGAGAAGCATCCAAGCCAGCATTTGCTATGGCTTTTGGTATTGCAAGTGATGGAGCAGTTGTAAACCATTCAGGAGCCTGCCAAAACAAAATGGTTGCAGCATTAAGTAATAAATCCACACAAGACCAAGATGAGTACAAGCAATATATTTTGACTTACCTGAGCTGTATCAGCAAATCCTCTGATCTTAGCTATTACTTGCAAACCAAGTTCAAGAGCCTTTACTCCACTCACCAGCACAAGTGCTGCTGCACCATCACTGCCCATAGCAAGAGACCAGCCCAAAACTCATAAAAAATTTCCATTGGCAACAAAAGAATAACTAATAATTATGCAATATAGATTCTATGATGAAATCACCATATTTGACTCTAGATATAACAGACTTAAAAAAGATTCTTCATAATTTAATTTGTTCAATTCAAACTACAGCCACAGATAACAAACATTAACATGTCCGGAGATCTTGTTCCAAGAAATTCTTAGTTGCACAAAACTCAGAACTAGAGTAAAATATCTAGTCACATGCTTGATACACGCAGTTGATCATTTAACCTGACAGCACTAGATGGCTAATGCTGGATTTCAGCCCAGCAGAAAATGTTTATATTGCCTATTAGAAAGAGAGAGGACCTTATTATAGAAGCATTGCCAGCGGTAACAGAACCACCTTCCTTAAAACTTGGTCTGAGTTTCCTTAGCTTTCCAGCATCAAACTGGCAAGATATGTGCCAAAAAGGAAGAGGAAAATGTCAGTATTCAAGCAAATACAAGTTACCAAAAAGTAAGGAAACAACAATTAAAACTCCATGCTTAGGCTTCTTTTAGCTAAGGAACTAAATTAGTAACAAGGAACTAATGACACTAGCATAAACTATTAAATGGAATAAGAATTTTCAACACAGTTTCAAAAATCATAATAAACCATCAGTTTCTAAGTTATACAAAGGGATTCTTTACTTGTTCAAACTCAAGAACCCACGGGAACCGGGAAATGTATATGTAGAAGCACGGTATAGATTATCTGGGGGCCAATGACTCAATTCTTGAAAAGCTAGTGGTTATGCAAACAATTTGGAGTGAGTGAAGAGCTATATTCTAAATACATTGAAAGATGACAAATGAATAAGATATAGTCCCAATGCTCATATATTCTGTGGAGTTTAGTTTTCACCTTTTCTAAACCTTCATCCTTATCAACAATTATGGACGGTTTCCCTCTTCCACCAGATATTTCAACCTGCGAGTAGAAAATCAAAAATTAATGCAAGACTACAATCATTGGCTATAAACATTCTATTAACTGAAGTAGAATTAAATATTATACCGGAGCTATTTCCCAACCAAAGAGCCCAGAATTTTGTGCAGCAGTCCCGCGATCAAAGCTTTTAATAGCATATGAATCCTGCCAAAAAAAAAACAACACAGATAGAACAGAAGAGAAATCGTCCAGATAAGCATAATTTAGAAGAATCTACAAGGCCATCAAGGATAAATGGAGGAATATTACCTGCTCTTCCCTTGTTATGGTATGTTTATCAGCACATATTTCTGCACATACTCCCATCCCAAAGTCGTTATAGACATCCCACAGGCCATCTTTGAGCATGCCATCAACAATAGTATCATGTCCCAGTCGAGATCCCTTTCTGCTACCAAGACAGAATTGTCATGTATTATGTATGTATTTCCTCAATTTCTTACAAAGGGGGGGTAGACATCAATAAACAGCAAGTTCAGTGACTATAGCAAGCAATTGCCATCATAACTCTACAAATAAACGATACAATGACCAAACAAAATTCTATTTTCATCTCCTTGATATGAAGATATATCTGCATTATGAAAATATGAATAACACCAGAGCAGCAGAATACTATATAAAATTAAAAATGCACCAAATCAATCAAAGAAAAACCATTTTTACAAGAACAAAGGGAAACTAAACTCAGTCAAGATTAATTTAGTTAGTCATTGATCCCAGCTAAGCTCACCTTCAGCTAAAGGAACCAAGAGAAAACATTTTATTTTTCCAAATTAGAATTGACTCACACATAATCTAATGACCAAGGTAAGCAAAAACCCTTCAATTGCTGCTTCAACATAATCACTCAACTTCGACACGAGACTTTTTTTTATCAATCTTAGTATCTTACATAATAAATCACAAAAAGCAAACAAGAAACCGAGAT
Source organism: Zanthoxylum bungeanum (assembly GCA_019454045.1). Classification (NCBI taxonomy): domain Eukaryota; kingdom Viridiplantae; phylum Streptophyta; class Magnoliopsida; order Sapindales; family Rutaceae; genus Zanthoxylum; species Zanthoxylum bungeanum. The sequence goes on from SKCR01015568.1 coordinate 16,239, forward strand.
ATGAATCATGCTCACCTTGCTTCTGCTAGATACTTAGGTGTATTAGACATACTCTCCATGCCACCCGCCACAACAATGTCATTGATACCCAATTGAATGCTTTGTGCTGCAAGCATTATGGCTGACATAGGAGAATAAAGAAAAAAATCATATATCCATATAACTAGAGGTGGCAATTCGAATAACCGTGTCGAGTCGTATCGTGTCGTGTCAAATTTAACCAAACACAGATACGACTCATTTAATAATCGTGTCAAAATTGTTAAACATGAATACGACACAATTAATAAACGTATGAACACGACGCAACACATTGACACGATTACTAAACTAGTCAATTTCGTATTTGACACAATTAAGACACGATTACACGATTAGTGAGACGATTACACGATTAATAAATGGGTAACAAACGAGTAATCGATTTGTAAATAGGTAATTGTGTCATGTTGACAAAATCAGACGAATAATATTTTTGTTATAAACGGATAAATGTAAAAAGGATACGACACGAATAATAAACGTGTTGACACAGGATGACTATTAATCGTGTCAATTTTTGTCTAACCCGAATATAGAAAATCCATGTCCTGTAATCGTGTCATGGCCCATGTTGCCACCTCTATATATAACATAATAGTGAAAAGTGAGAATATTTCAAATAAAGCATCAACCTTTCATCCCAGATGAACAAACTTTATTAATGGTGGTGCATATCACCGAATTAGGAATCCCCGCGCCTAAGGCTGCCTGTCTAGCGGGAGCCTGTCCTAAATTGGCACTAAGAACATTCCCAAAGAGTACTTCTTGCACAAGGAAAGGCTTCACATTTGCCCTCTTAAGAGCACCTATTAATTCGTTATAAAATGATTTTAAAAAATAAAAAATAAAAAATTTTGAAGCCAGAATTCAAAAGGAAAACTAAAGCTAGTAGTGGGTTTACACTCGATAGCAATGGAGCCCAACTTTGTAGCTGATACAGATGAGAACGAACCAAGAAACCCACCCATTGGTGTACGTGCAACACCCACAACACAAACGTCTGCAACAAATAAAAACAGATTAAGAAAACAAAATAGGATGAATTTACACTATAGATTATGACACCACGAAAGAACCCACCTCGTGCTTTTATAGATTCTGAAGATTCTAAAGGCGCCATGCTTAATAATATCTTTAAAGAAAAATATGAGATGAGGCCAGAGATCGAATTTGCTTTTAGTTATTGATCGTCTGTTATGTTATAGACCTGAACGATTCTTTAGCTCTTACTTTGGAAAGAGTAATAAGATATCAACTGATGACTCAAGGATGACATCATGCGCGTGGCAAGTTGGAAATGGTTTTATTTTGAACTTAGAAGAAATCACAATTATTTGTTTAGTTTATAACAGAGAAATAATAAAAAAGAGTGTTGACGGAAAAGCTAGCTCCGAGGAAAAGGCTGAGCTAATGTCAGTAGGGTCCAGAAGAGGAAAAGGATTCGATCCAGCCACGGGTTCCCCTACGGCTACCTTGTTGCGAAAAGAGGGTCAGCTATATTTAGCCGCGTGGATTTTGCCACTCCCAGGTTTGAATCCTTCTATGTAATTCCTTAGCCCAGTAGGCCTTTTTCCCGTCACGATTTAGGCGGTCATGAATATTTTGTAATTCATGAATTGTCATTGGCCGTACTCTTTTTTTTCCTTTTCCACCCCCGGATTAATGGATTGTCAGGGTAATATTGGAATATCACTCCCGAAGAAATCCTCCCTCAATAGTGAATTTGTTTGGTTATGGGGGACCAAAGGCAAACTTAGCAAAAGACAGATAAACACAACCAATCAACAAGGAGATTTAACGTGGTTCGGTGGATTTGGATCCGACCTACGTCAACGGGCAAAAAACAAGATGGTACTTTTATTTCTTAAACATTCTTCTTGGGTCTCTTTTTGTTTTCTACAAATCAGAGCCTGAAGATTCAGATCCCGTATTTTTGATGCTCTTTTTTCTTCTCTGTTGTTGTTCTCTCTTTTTCTTGTCCTCTCTACACTCACTATACCCTCTTATTTATAATGGTGAAGAAATCATATTCATATTTGTACAAGAATTTCCTAGTTGAAACAATTTCATTTTCCCATAAGGATTCATAGTCAAAACTATTCCCCTTTCCCATAAGGATTCCTAATTAAAACTACCTTCACTTCTTTTATCCTATTTGGACACTGACTCATCAATTTTTCCCCATGAAAGTAGGATAACTTATCTTCTGGAGCATATCCCGCCATATTCCCGGTCTTCATTAGGTCGGTCATGATGGTCCTTTGTGCTGAAAATGCTGCTACCGATCTGATAGTGCTCGGTCATCCGAACCAAAGTGGTCGGTTATCGGATCATAAAGTTCTCGGCCACTCACTCGTGTGGTCGGGTCGGTATTAATGATCTTTGACCAAGGAGAAAATTACCCTTTTGCCCCTGTCGTGCTGTCTTAAATACCATAGTGCCTAAAAACACCATCAACAAAGAGTACCCTATAAAATTATAAGTGTTGATGGTGTTTTCAGGCACTATGATATTTAAGGCAGCACGACAAGGACAGAAGGGTAATTCCCTGACTGGTTGAGATCATCAAAGCCGACCCGACCACTATACAGTAAGAGACCGAACACTTGATGATAGATGACCAACCACTTTAGTTCGGATGACCGAGCACTATAAAGTCAGCAAAAACACTCTCAGCATAAAAGACTATCATGACCGACCTCATGGAGACCGACCAGACGAGCGAGATATGCTCAGAGATAATGACACCCTATTCTTGCGGATAAGATAAGCAAATTATCCTACTCTCACAAGGAAATGAAATCAGAATCCGAAAAGGAATAAGAAAAGAGAAGACAATATTAGACTAGGAATCCCTGCAAGAAAAGAAGACTGAGTTCAACTAGGATTTCTTATGCAAATAGGAGTCTGATTTCTATACTATTATAAATATGAGGGCAGAGTATGTGTAAAAGGCATCAAAAATTAGTGATCTGAATCTTCAAGCTCTGACTTGTAGAGACCCAAGAAGAGTGTTTAAGTAATAAAAGTACCATCTTTTTTGTGTCCGTGGACGTAGGTCGGATCCAAATCCACCGAACCAAGTTAAATCTCCTTGTTGATTGGTGTGTTTATCTGTTTTTTTTTCTAAATTTGCCTTTGGTCCCCCATAACCAAACAAATTCACTATTGAGGGAGGATTTCTTCGGGAGTGATATTCCAATATTACCCTGAGACCAAAATCCGCCGTCAACAGTTGGCGCCGTCTGTGGGGAACTGGACAAAAAGCAACTCGTGTAAGACAATGGCGGAAGACGGGAACCACCAGTCATCAGGAAACTCAGCCACAGATTGGATGGAGAAGATCGAGGAGAACCTAAGGAAAGGAAGGAAGGAAAATCAAACCTTGCTAAAAACCATAGTGGACCGGTTGGAAAAGATAGAGGGAGCACACGACGAAGCCGGGACTAGCCGACGAAGGAACGAAATAGCAGAGGGAAAAAGAATTGTTGATACAAGTGAGGACGACAGACCCCGGAGAAGGGGCCCCTACAGGGTAAAATCTGTAGTGGTTCAGGAAGACTCCCGAACTGAGGAAATGTGGGAGGAAGAATATGACAAATCGTCACCAAACTCCTCCTATAATAGCCCTCACGATGCCAGGAAAAAAGGGAAAGAATATGACGAAAGAGCACGGGAAAATACCGGACCAGAGAAGCACCACGCCCAAGACAACAGAAAAAGAGGAAGTCACAAGAGGCGGCATGGAACCAAAGACAGCAGCATGAAATCTTGGCTGCGAGAGGAGCTGGTCAAATGGGGAGTATACCCCAACACAAACAGAGGGGATGTCCAAGACGTCAAAGATGAGTCCCCCCTCACAGAAGAAATAAAAACAGAGAAATTCCCGAAAAGATTCAGCATGCCAACCATGGCGCCATACAAAGGCCATACCGATCCCAAAACCCACATTGAAGGCTTCGTCCTACTAATGGAGGTACAAGGGGTAACAGGGGACGCCATCTGCAAAGTGTTCCCCATAACTCTGGCCGGACCGGCCATTCTATGGTATAGAAGCCTAGCCCCAAGAAGCATCAGCACCTTCACACAACTGAGAAAGTCATTCATACGACACTTCAAGGGGGCTTGTGTCCCCAGAAAGACAATTGGAGAACTAAGGCTTATGAAACAAGGAGACGATGAACCTTTTAAGATATTTATTGAAAGATACCATAATATGGTACTCGAAGTCGGAGGGTATGAATCCCTCGAGGCCCTGGAAAGCTTGAAGGGAGCCTTGAAAATCGGGAGGCTATGGACCCACTTAAGGATCCAAGACACCCCGGACTACGCAACCGCCCTGGAGGTGGCCCGAAAATTCGTTTTGTTAGAGAACGAAGAGAAAGTATCCCGAAAAGGGAACACCATCAGAGAAAGGACCACGAAAGAGGGCGCCCCCCGCCGCGTAGAAAGAGAATCCAGAAGGCCCCCTTAAAACACAAGGAGTTCAAGCCACTGCACCGAGACAACCAAGAGAGAAGGCCGCCGACCCAGGTAAATCATATGGTCGAGGAAAATGCATACATCCCCCTAAAGAAACCACTGGGACAGATTGTCATGGAAATTCAGGGGAAAGGCCTCTTGGTAGAACCCGACCAAAGAATATTTCCCCTGGACAAGAGGAACCAAAAGGCTTACTGCATACATCACAACTCCAGAGGATATGCAACTGACGGATGTAAAGATCTGCGGGAACAGATGGAAGACCTGGCACGAAACGGATACCTGAACAAGTACATTGACCATTAAGTTATGGCGACTAGGCAGAGGACACATAGCACTAACTAGAGATTCTAATCGGTCAGGGAAAATTATAACAAAACTCGGGAGTCAGACGTACTAGAAACGGAACAGGCCCCGGGATTACAAGGTGGTCGGCCAGTATCAAACAATACCCACAAATGAGCCAAATATAAAGTTTTTTCTCGAAATATCCCGCAGAAGAACTGTAAGGAGGACAATATGTCCCCAAATATGAATAAAACATTTTTTCATCCGCTTTCTTAAAACAAAGTTGAAAGCCATATACAAAAACATGGGACATACTCGACGCCCACTATAAAAGACAGTTGGCACCAGGGCCGCTTCAACCATCAGCTCGGGACTGGATCTTATTCTGCCGAGGTCATCTAGCTCAGGGTCGGGGTACGTCCCACCGAGTCAGCCCTTCGGACTGGGGACGTAACATTCCCCCAAGTCCAAGTGCCTTTTTTAAGCTCGGGGTCGGGGTATGTCCCACCGAGTCAGCCCTTCGGACTGGGGACGTAACATTCCCCCAGGTCCAAGTGCCTTTTTCAGCTCGGGGTCGGGGTATGTCCCACCGAGTCAGCCCTTCGGACTGGGGATGTAACATTCCCTCAAGTCCAAGTGCCTTTTTCAGCTAGGGGTCGGGGTACGTCCCACCGAGTCAGCCTTTCGGACTGGGGAGGTAACATTCCCCCAGTTCCAAGTGCCTTTTTCAGCTCCGGGTCGGGGTATGTCCCACCGAGTCAGCCCTTCGGACTAGGGACATAACATTCCCCCAGGTCCAAGTGCCTTTTTCAGCTCGGGGTCGGGGTATGTCCCACCGAGTCAGCCCTTCGGACTGGGGACGTAACATTCCCCCAGGTCCAAGTGCCTTTTTCAGCTCGGGGTCGGGGTATGTCCCACCGAGTTCAGCCCTTCGGACTGGGGACGTAACATTCCCCCAAGTCCAAGTGCCTTTTTCAGCTCGGGGTCGGGGTACGTCCCACCGAGTCAGCCCTTCGGACTGGGGAGGTAGCATTCCCCCAGTTCCAAGTGCCTTTTTCAGCTCGGGGTCGGGGTATGTCCCACCGAGTCAGCCCTTCGGACTGGGGACGTAACATTCCCCCAAGTCCAAGTGCCTTTTTAAAGCTCGGGGTCGGGGTATGTCCCACCGAGTCAGCCCTTCGGACTGGGGACGTAACATTCCCCCAGGTCCAAGTGCCTTTTTCAGCTCGGGGTCGGGGTATGTCCCACCGAGTCAGCCCTTCGGACTTGGGACGTAACATTCCCCCAAGTCCAAGTGCCTTTTTAAAGCTCGGGGTCGGGGTATGTCCCACCGAGTCAGCCTTCGGACTGGGGACGTAACATCCCCCAGGTCCAAGTGCCTTTTTCAGCTCGGGGTCGGGGTATGTCCCACCGAGTCAGCCCTTCGGACTTGGGACGTAACATTCCCCCAAGTCCAAGTGCTTTTTCAGCTCGGGGTCGGGGTAAACGTCCCACCGAGTCAGCCCTTCGGACTGGGGAGGTAACATTCCCCCAAGTCCAAGTGCCTTTTTCAGCTCGGGGTCGGGGTATGTCCCACCGAGTCAGCCCTTCGGACTGGGGACGTAACATTCCCCTAAGTCTAAGTGCCTTTTTCAGCTCGGGGTCGGGGTACGTCCCACCGAGTCAGCCCTTCGGACTGGGGAGGTAACATTCCCCCAGTTCCAAGTACTTTTTCAGCTCGGGGTCGGGTTACGTCCCACCGAGTCATGCTCATTGGACTGGGGACGAGACATTCCCCCAGAACCAAGTATCTCTCTTGGCTCGGGGTCCTCCGGGACATACTCGATGCATAGGATCCGTGAGAAGCATAGCACGGGGAGGGATGATACCCCTGTGGCGATTGCTTACTCCAGTGTTACCGAATAAAGGAGGAATATGCCCTTAATGTGTCGAAAACTCTTTCATCCTCACTTACCCGGTGTAATGGATCCGTGGGAAAGCATAGCACTGGGGATAATGATGCCCCCGTGACGATTGCTAGCTCCAGTGATTCCGGACCTAAGGAGGAATGTGCCCTTAGTATCCCGGACACTTTTTGATCCATTCATCATCCGGACCCGCGAGAGACGCAGCACGGGGATGCGTTGTGCCCCTGTAGCGTGTGTCTACTCCAGCGTGGTAAGGAGGAGCCCTCATACAATACACAGGCTCCCCAGTGAACCGACGTGTAGAGGATGTGCCCTTACCAATCAAACGCTATTCTGATCCGAATCCTGGTTCGCCGGGACACTGAATTGAAAGATTCAGAATTATGTTTTGGAGACCTCAGACGGGACGCTGTTTTGAGGCATCCATGTTACTGTTTATGCTTGCAAAAACGTTTTTGGGATAGGTGCTAAGTCACCCCCACCTTTTAATTTTATTTTCCAGAATCTTGTTTTTGTTTTTCACCGATCTGGCAAAGGGACGCCAATGCAGATTCGGTAGATTCGGTAGGTTTCAAAAGGTTGATTCACTTCCCTTCTGAATATACCCCAGGGGTTAGTCGGCTCGGGGCTGGATTTCGTTCCGCCGAGGCCACTTGTTAGTCGGCTCGGGGCTGGATTTCGTTCCGCCGAGGCTACTTGGTTATTCAGCTCGGGGTCGGGTTATATCCCACCGAGTCAGCCCTTCGAACTGGGGACGTAACATTCCCCCAGGTCCAAGTGCCTTTCTCAGCTCGGGGTCGGGTTACGTCCCACCGAGTTAGCCTTCTTTGGACTGGGGAGGTAACATTCCCCCAAAGCCCAAGTCTTTCACTCAGCTCGGGGTCGGGTTACGTCCCACCGAGTCAGTTTCTTTGGACTGGGGAGGTAACATTCCCCCAGAGCCAAGTGTCTCACTCTGCTCGGGGTCGGGTTATGCCCTTCCGGCTCATGATTAAACCTCGAAGGGTCTCAAAATGTTCGGATAACAGGAAGCATAAAGAAAAAGAGAAAGAGATAAGAAAGACACATAAATATATATATATATGTCAAAATACAGTTTGAATTGTTATTACAAAAAGTTGAAGTGTACACAGGGCCCCGGTCGGGTTACCCTTTCTCATTCAGCCCGCACAGGGGCAGGAATTTCTTCCTCAGCTAGCTCAGACAGCGGGAGGATCGGCTCGACCTCAGGAAGAGGAACTGCGGCTTCAACCTCGGCAGCATGAGAGACCTCTGCGTCAGGGTTGGGAGGAGGGATCTCAAGGCAGTCCTCACCAGGAGCAGGAACATCAGGTCGTCCTTCTTGGGAAGCCCCATAAGCCAGAACGACCGAAATCGGGTCGGGATCCATCACCTCCTGGGTAGGGGGAGGGAGCCACTTCCGGAACTCATCCTCGGAAATATCCCCCTTACAAAAGCTGATGGCCGCATAAATGGGATCCATATTCAGACTTGGCAGCACCATCAGTATCAGTTCAACACAGTCACCAACCCCCTCAAGGCGGATGGCCTCCTTCTCGGTCTCAAGATCGGCCTCTCTCTCCTCCAGCTCGGCCTCTTTCCTCTCAAGATCATCCCGAGCCCGTGCCATTTGCTCATCTTTGGCCTTCAATTTGGTTTCAACATTTGACACCTTCGCTTTCAAAACACCGATCTCAGATTGGGCAGCCTTCAAATCCTCCCTAGCAGAGTCGGCAAGTTTTCGCTCCAACGCCGCAGCAGCCTTAAGAGCTTTGTTTTTTTTGAAATTCTCAATTGCGTTCGACTCAAGGTTCTTTATCACCTCATCCCGATCAGCCAGTTTAGCCTCCACTTCTGTGAGGCGATTCTGAAGGGGCCTAACCACCCTCGGACAATAGACTCAGAAGGAGGTCCTTATTCTTCGCCATGAGGTAAGTAGCCTGCACGAAAACAAAGAAAGTTAAAATATGAGACGAAGAAGACCGAGAACCAAAATCAGAAAAAAGAAGAATAAAAAACTACCTTCGCCATTTGAGAGCTCATCTCGGTCACCACAGCTTCAGGAGAGATATCCTCATATCTCGAAACCTCCCCCGGGGGAATCACCTCGGCCAATTCATTAAAAGCCGGCACTAAATGGGAAGTAGCCTCCCGGATGCCTTCTCCAAGTCATCCACCCCGAGGATCACGGAACCTTTCCGCTCTTAGTAGTAGAACCCACAGAAGATTTTTTCCCCCGACGGACATATTTCTTCTTGCCCGGGACAGGCTCCTCCTCCCCCCCAACTCAGCCTCATCGGCCCCAAATTGACGCCTCCTTTTCCTCAAAGGCTTCGGCGGACTGATGAGACGAGCAGACCCCGATGACTGCACACCAGGAGAAGATAGACCCCGAGCAGCCGGCTGAACTTCCCCCTGATACCTCCCAGCCTCGACAGGTTCAGGCTGTGCCCGGGAAGTTCCCGTTTCCACATGACCGGCCTTCTTCATAATACCAGCCAACTTCTCAAGAAACTTCGGCCTCTTTGACATGCCTACAAAAAAGGGGGAGAAGGAAATCAGGACCCGAGCATATAACAAAGACATCAAACACTATAAAGCAAACAGAGAAGTCAAACTAAAACAGTCAGCAAACACCTACCTATCCGACCCGAGGCCTCCGAAGGGACAGTCCGAGTAAGGCCCGACTCGACAAAGGCCGCATCATTAACCAACTTCCTCCAGTGGGCAGCATACCCCCGAGCCCAATATACCCGCCTCCGGACCTGACGAGAAACCTTGGGAGCATCCCGCCAACAAGCTGGAGGATTCAGAGAAGTTAGAAACCTAAGAAACTAAGAACGAGAATAAGAAAAAAGAGGGGTATTAAACTCCTAACCTCCCGCCCTGAAGATGTCCGGAACCGAGACGTCCTCCTCAAACGATCTCAGGACCCGACCCCAATCCCCGTAGCCCAGAACCAAAGATCCTTGAAATTCTTGTTAGAGTCGGGGGAGTTTCTGGACAACGTTGGACGAACTCTCATAATCAGAGAGGTAATACCAACCGTAGTGGGTCTTTGGGTTAGACTTCAAACGATATAACCTCTTCACCTCTTCCAAAGAAGGTATACCTAAACCTGCCCGGTGCCAAACCACATATATGCCGGCCAGAATCCTCCAACTATTTAAACTCAATTGGCAGGGGGCAATCTCCATCTCGGCCAGCATCCAAGCAAAATAACGTTGCATCGGCAGCCGTAGCCCGCACTCGAAAAAGGTAGGAAGAAGTGCCACCAACCCTCGTCAGGTTGACTAGCGCGATCCATCGGGACGGGCGGGAACTTCAAGAGCGATATCTATCGGAATATCATATCGCTGTCGAAGTAGTGCAAGGCAATTTTCAGTTATTTTGGAAGGACGGTTCATATCCAGAGCAGACGAGCCAAGATCACCGGGCTCTGGATCCTTCCGAGGAACCCTCTGATGGTAAGAATCTTGTTCGATCTCAGAAGGAGTAGGGGTAGTATCAAGGTCTTCTACACTAGGTGCCCCCGAGCCCGAGGAGAGCTCCTCAGCAGGGGGGAGTTGAGGTTTTAGCAGGCTTTTCAGGGGAAGAACTGCTGCCAGACATCCCTGACATTCGGAAAACAAAAAAGGAAGGGGAAGTCAGTCTATAACTAAGAAACTACTCAGGTTTCTAATAACAGGTGGGTTCTAAAGAGCGCCCTAAAGCAAAATCCAACAAAGTCTTAAGTCGTTCCCTAGCAACATTCAGCAAAGAGAGCATGATTCACAACAGAAAAAGAGAAGAGATCGTTCAGAAGACTTACTTGTTTTTCTCAAAAGCCGGAGATTGTGCAGTACGGTTTGCCCGTTCCTTATGTTCGCAGCGGAGAAAAGAGCCCACGGTTGAATTCCGAGAACCCTAATTTGAGCAATTCACAGAGATACTCTCGGGAAAGAAGGAAGAAATTGTGAAAAAAGATTAAACAGTGAAAGCCTCGTCTTCTTATAGTCATGACCAGGGGGCTCGTGACCTTTGGATCAAAAGAGGGAACCCGGATGAACGCCAAGTGTCGACTGCAAAAGAGGTCTGCCAAATTTAAACAGACGGTTGAGGTCAGCGCACTGTAGAAACGCCTCGACACGGTCGATTCGTTTTCCTTTTTGGCGGGAACATGACGGATGTTTGACAAGTGTCGAACTTAGAAGAAACCCTAAAGATGATTTGATAGGCATTTAAAACAGACGTGACTGTTGCGTGTCTCAAGACAAAACGCTTGAAAAGGGGCGACAAAACATTTCTCAGCATCGGACCGACCTCCAACAAAACAATCAGCACGCCATCTTTATATAGTTCCCGGCACCAACTCGCACACTCGTTGGAACCGAGAACTAGGGGACAGATGTTGATGGTGTTTTCAGGCACTATGATATTTAAGGCAGCACGACAAGGACAGAAGGGTAATTCCCTGACTGGTTGAGATCATCAAAGCCGACCCGGCCACTATACAGTAAGAGACCGAACACTTGATGATAGATGACCACCACTTTAGTTCGGATGACCGAGCACTATAAAGTCGGCAGAAACACTCTCAGCATAAAAGACTATCATGACCGACCTCATGGAGACCGACCAACGAGCGAGATATACTCAGAGATAATGACACCCTATTCTTGCGGATAAGATAAGCAAATTATCCTACTCTCACAAGGAAATGAAATCAGAATCCGAAAAGGAATAAGAAAAGAGAAGGCAAATTAGACTAGGAATCCCTGCAAGAAAAGAAGACTGAGTTCAACTAGGATTTCTTATGCAAATAGGAGTCTGATTTCTATACTATTATAAATAGGAGGGCAGAGTATGTGTAAAAGGCATCAAAAATTAGTGATCTGAATCTTCAAGCTCTGACTTATAGAGACCCAAGAAGAGTGTTTAAGTAATAAAATTACCATCTTTTTTGTGTCCGTGGACGTAGGTCGGATCAAATCCACCGAACCACGTTAAATCTCCTTGTTGATTGGTGTGTTTATGTTTTTTTTTGCTAAATTGGCCTTTGGTCCCCCATAACCAAACAAATTCACTATTGATGGAGGATTTCTTCGGGAGTGATATTCCAATATTACCCTGAGACCAAAATCCGCCGTCAACAATAAGTTTTTCTTATTGATTTTAAATTATAAATATAAGAGATGTTCTATATTTGTATAGAGATATTATGTTAAGATTGTTATCCCTAAATAATATGGGATAAACTAAACTAGTCAGTGGCAGAAGTACATGGGGCGAGTGGGGGCAGTTGCCCTCACAATTTTTTTTTTTTTTTGTATTTTATAATATATATATATATATATATATAAAACAAAATAGAAATAATTAAATTACACTATATAAATATATTATTTATTAATTTTTTAAGTGTATTTTTAAAGGCCCGAACCTAAATTAGTTAAAAGAAATCCAATATATTTTTGCATCAATCTCATTGTTAAATATGTCTAAAATAAATTACGATCTTGAATTTGTTTGGATCATTATATTTAATTATATGTGTAGATAATTGACTACTTTTCATTTTAAACCCACTTATTTATGTGTTTAATTGTTCCGCTTAAGCCTGTATTGAATGGTTTAGCAACAGTTTTCCAACGATTCTAAAATAAAAATGAAAATTTAAAAAAAAAAAAAAACAAACAAACAGGGGCGGAAAGCCCCCCACTGGGCCTTAATTGAAAAATGAAATTCAATAAAATTTGATCGGTTGTTGGCATTGAAAATTTGTAGAAGCCGGATGCATGAGGGTGGAAAGTTAGAGATTCAACTTGTCCCACTTCGCTTAGAAGGAAAACAATTTGTATATAAAACGTTGTTGGACATATAAGATTAACTTCTCGATCAAATTGAGCGTTATAATTTAGAAGCACGAGTTAGGCTTTTAATAATTTAATTAATTAAAAATTTAATAATTAAAAATGTCAATCAATTTTAATTTTCAATACAAATATTACTCAATAACCACCCATTAGACTTGGTTCGACTAAGGATCAGAATTTGGATGGCTACCGAAAGGGTAGAATATGTGTAACCCCTAGTATAAGCATTGTGTACATGAAACTCCATATAGCATAAGGAATTCTCTACATGTGCGCACATAAAACTGGATGAGAATATCAGATTAAAAAGAAATTATGGATAAAAAAAGCAATTCTATAAATTTTTAGTTAATTTACAAATTTATAAATTAGGGGTTGTTGACGGCGGATTTTGGTCTCAGGGTAATATTGGAATATCACTCCCGAAGAAATCCTCCCTCAATAGTGAATTTGTTTGGTTATGGGGGACCAAAGGCAAATTTAGCAAAAAAACAGATAAACACACCAATCAACAAGGAGATTTAACGTGGTTCGGTGGATTTGGATCCGACCTACGTCCACGGACACAAAAAAGATGGTACTTTTATTACTTAAACACTCTTCTTGGGTCTCTACAAGTCAGAGCTTGAAGATTCAGATCACTAATTTTTTTTGATCCCTTTTACACATACTCTGCCCTCCTATTTATAATAGTATAGAAATCAGACTCCTATTTGCATAAGAAATCCTAGTTGAACTCAGTCTTCTTTTCTTGCAGGGATTCCTAGTCTAATATTGCCTTCTCTTTTCTTATTCCTTTTCGGATTCTGATTTCATTTCCTTGTGAGAGTAGGATAATTTGCTTATCTTATCCGCAAGAATAGGTGTCATTATCTTGATCCTGTCTCGCCATATGGTCGGTTTTTCATGAGGTCGGTCATGGCAATATTTTATGCCGAGAATGATTCTGTCGACCTGATAGTGCCCGGTTATCCGATCTCAAGTGGTCGGTCACCTATCATCAAGTGTTCGGTCTCTTACTGTATAGTGGCCGGGTCGGCTTTGATGATCTCAACTAGTCAGGGAATTACCCTTCTGTCCTCGTCGTGCTACCTTAAATATCATAGTGCCTGAAAACACCATCAACAGGGGTTATTTCATAATTTTCAAAAGTATAAGGATTATCTTATAATTTTAAAAAAATATGTATGAATTCACTATTTATTATTTCGGTTAGAAAAAAATTCAGCCCCCATTGAAATTTCTGGATACGCCGTGTAGCAGCACACCTCTCTATCAGTTATTGTTTCAAGGCTCCTGAAAACACCGAATAAAAGCAAAAAAGATGCGAACTAATTACTCACAAAATTAGCTATCAAGTTCTCTTCAATGAAATGACATTCAACTTCTTGAAGTGTCCTAAAACTTACAGCTGATCCACTAAAGCTTGCTTGAAAAGAGCTTCCGACTTGTCGATTTTGTTGCCAAGAACAAGCAAAGGGATTCCACTCAAAGAAGGTTTTATCAGAAGCTCATGCAACTCACTTCGAGCTATGGGAACACTGTCTCTGTCAGCGGCATCAACTACATATCTGTCTTTGCATCCATCAAAAATAGGCATGATAAAAAGTGAACCTATTTGAAACACCTGACTAATATATCTAACATAATTCACAAGTACTCCATATAGTCCCAAACTGGACTCTCAAAATGCTTCTGGTAAGATTTTCGATTTTCTTTGATCATCTCTTTCTTCTCTTAACATAAAATTTTTATTTGTTTGAGTAAATGCTGTATGATTGAAATGCATTTCAGTGACAGCAATGGCATAATGATATTTCTTTTTTATGCTGTGTATGATCAAATACTTGTATTCCCTAGAGAATGCAATGATGACATGAATAATGAAAACAATTCGCATTTTTGTCTACGAAATGAACATAAAAATAGAAGCTTCCAAGAATACTTTTTTTAAAAAAGGTAAAGACTGTAACACTATTTTGTAGAAATATAAATTTTGTTTCAAAGAAGCGCATTTTCTCATGTTCCAAGAATTAGTTGTGCGCTTCTATACAGAATATGATCTTATGTAGCACCATCAAATTAATGTCTAATTTTAACAGAATTTTCAATTTGGATATGATGGAACCAAGAGTAAAGCGTCCATGGATTTGTTTATATATTTTCATCTTATGCTTGTCAAAATTTGCCCCCACTGGTTCAATATTTGGCTCCACCACTGAAACTGGAAAATATTAAAGTGAATGACCACATTATTACAATACTCTCTATTAGAACCTATCACTTTAATTTTACAAAAATTATCCAACAAAATATTGCCTCATTAAAACCTTGTTAGTAAAACCCAGTGGGACATAACCTGGTCGAATGAAAAAGAGTATAATACGTTTTTTATCTAACTATAACTTGTCATGTAATGAATACATTCCCCATGATGAAATGCACCCCTCAAAAGATATCATCAAGATAATTTATTAAGTCGATGCATGCCAATGTTATAAATAAGCTTCTCAAATGTTAATGTGGTAAAGCTTTCGTAAATAAGTCTGTAAAGTTATCAGTTGAACATATTTGTTTGACATCAATTTGTGTGCTCAGCTGGAGCTCACAAATATAAAAGAACTTTGGTGAGATGTGTTTAGTTCTGTCTCTCTTGATGCATCCTCCTCTAATTTGTGCAATCCAAGCAGCATTATCTTCATATATCACTATTGGAATATATGCGGCAGAGTTTAAATTGCATGTGCTCTGAATGTGATGGATAAGTGACATTAACCAAACACATTCTCTACTTGCTTCATATAGTGCAAGTATCTCTAAATGATTAGAAGATGTAGTAATAAAAGATTTCTTTATAGATCGTCATGAGATTGTTGTGTTATTATAGGTAAAAACACATCCTGTATGTGAACGTGCTTTATGAGGGTCAGAGAGATATCCTGCATTAGTATAATCAACAAAGACCTGGATTTTATGTTAGCTCTTTGAATAAAAAAAAAACCCCAAGTCTTTAGTCCCATAAAGATAATGGAAGATATGTTTGACGCCATTCCAATGTCGTCGAGTTGGCGTAGAGCTAAATCTTGCCAATAAATTTACCGAGAATACAATATTCGGTCTGATGTATTGAGCTAAATATAAAAGGCAACAATTGCACTAAGATATGGTACTTTTGGACCAAATATATCTTCATTATATTCTTTAGGATATAATATATCCTTTTTAGGATCTAGAGATCAGAAAATCATTGGGTCAGCTTTATCCATTTTGAAATATTTCAAAAGATTCTCAATTTTAATTTAACCGTTGGATAAAGATATATTTAGATTTGTTACTCAGTCTGCAGCCTGAGAAAGTACCTAATTTTCCCAATATTTCAAAAATTCTTTTCAAATATTCATTAATTTTTAGAAGCTCTTCAAGAGTTCCAAATAAGTTCATGTCATTGACATATACTGTTATAATAACAAATACAAATTTAGACTTTCTAATGAATACATATGGGTAGATATAATCATTTATATATTGTTCCTTCATCAGATATTCACTCAAACAATTTTACCATATGCATTCAGATTGTTTTAATCGGTATAAAGATAGTTGTAACTTGATTGAATACAATTTACATTTTTTATTTATTTATTGTTTCATGCATTTTAAATCCTTTATGGATTTTTATGTAAATATCAGTGTCAAGTGACCTAAATATTCATGAGACATATATCAAGTCCTTTAAATGCTGTAAAACTTATTAAAAGTTGAAACGTAATAGTATTGATCACATGTGAATACTTTTATAGTCAATATTAGGTCTCTACAGAAAACCTCAGGCGCGCTTTATATGTAATTATCTCGTTATATTTATTACATTTCTTTATGAATACACATTTATATCCAATAGATGTGAGATCTTCAGATGTCTGGATTACAGGCCCAAATACTTGACGTTTGGATAAAGAAATCAATTCTGCCTGAATTGCTACTTTCCATTGAAGTCAATCATATATTTGTCTATATTCATCGACAGTTTGAGGTTCAAAGTCATTTTTAATTTCAGTAGCTACTGTGAACGCAAATACATCGTCGATGACTAATTCATTCCGATCCCATATTTCTTTTGTATAAATATAATTTGTAGACTTTTTCTCTTTAGAAGCTTTTGTCTCTTCAAGGACTTATGTCTCTTCACGGACTTGAGTCTCTTCAGGGATCACTATTTCTCCTGAAAGTATTGATTTTGAGAATGTGAATGTATTTATAACTCGAGCATTATTTATAACAAGATCATGATCTTGTATTTTCCTCTTCCAGGGAACAATATCTTTTGAACCAAGTGGTTTGTCACGCTTCTGACGTGTAACAGATAATCCATTAGCTGCTTTTACACTAGATTATTCAACAAGAACAATCACTCAGGTTAGTATATTAACAACTAGTTTATGTGATTTGGTTACTTTTGATGTCTATATTTATACATTAAGTAATTGATTTGCAATTTGCTGCAAATGAACTATCATTCGCACTTCATTTTTACATTGACAGATACGATAATCTAAATGAATCATAGTAAATAAATTCTAAGAACGTGTGCGACTTACTTCATGAAGCTTTATTTCTTTTCAAGAGAGGAAAATTGTCTCATTTAAATGGAAATCTGGAAAAAGATAATCTGTTAAAAGTTCCAACTACTAACAAGATTCTTCAGTTAGGTCAGCAGGACCATATATAGTTTTGCTTCAAGCTATATTAATATCTAAAAGTCAAACATAAACAAAGTACACAGTATAAAAATATTAAGTATTAATTGACATCTAATTTTCTCTCTTTAGTTTCAAAGAGATTCGACACATTAAGTTGAACAAGATCTGCTCGATCTTTAGCCACTCTAATATTTTTTATCTACTAATTATATCCATTTTTATCACTTTATCATCATGGGGATTCGTGACTATTGTCAAAACATTAATCATGCAATTCTTTTACATTTACACATTCATTATAATATATATTTAACTTCACTTCATGGAATAGTAAATATCGTATTTCTAATTTAAAAAAATTTTGAACTCACAATTTCAGCTGTGAAGTAATGTTAGATAAAGTTGAGTTAAACTCAATAATAGTATACCAACTATGTTTTACTTGTTGGGATAAATGCCATAGAACTTAATGTAATGTAAACATTTTTATATGTTTTGAAATAAAATGATGCATTATTCATTCATCAAAGTGTTTTTTTTTTAAATTTCGCATATTGTAAATTATCTTGATTACCCTATATTACTTATGTGCCTTTAGACTTAGTGTATGAGTGTCATACACAGAGGATTTAAGTCTAAAGTTAGTAATCTTAAATAGTTCATAGAGAGCAAAAAAAGCGGGTACTTTATTTGTGGTTTATCTATAGCTGCGGTCCATTCTATATTTGTATGACGACCTTGATCCGGGATTGTCCATGTAGAGACATGAGAATGGAGGCATCTTGTATAATGTGATCATATAGGACTGGACCCAGATGGAAATGACATTCTTATAATATCTGTTAAACAAAGAAAGTCATTTCGATCTACTAGATGGTCATAATGGAGTGATGATCTTAATCCTGAGTGTACTACGAACTCCTACATGTGAGGCTATGTCCTTTGATTTACAAAGTGAGGTTGGTGTAGCAGTTCCGACCAATAACTACGTACTTTGGGGGCATGGTTTTTTGTGTAGCTGGAACGTTATACATAGATATAGAGTTCACTCATTCTTGCGAGAAGTAGATGAGTATCTTTCTTAAGGGTTAATTCCGTACTTGAACGGTTAGAGCGCTCAAGTCTTTCTATTACAAATAGAAATATTAAAATTCATAATGGTTTTGAATAAATCGTTCATTAGAGAATCAATGGTACTTAAGGTAAAAATAATTAGAGGGATATAACAGACATTATGACCCAGATCTAATTACGAGATACTCGTGAATGGTTAATCTATATGTAGTGACTATATCGATGGACTTCGACTTGGTTCGGCTTAATATATCATCTACGGCAACGAGAGTGCAACTTCAGACTTTTAGTGGAATAACCCGGAGTTAATAATTCAGAATATTTAATTAAGAGCTTAATTAATATTTCGAGATTATTGGAGCTCGGAACCGTAGGTCCATTTGGTCCCCATGCTAGCTCGATATACTATAGCGGATTTAGTATAATGGATAGTCCAATTATATCCAATTATATACTCACAAAGGTATAAATATTATTAATATGATTAATAATATTATTTTGTCACACTTGAAACTATATATTAAAAGTTAATATATGGTTTTAATAATTATATGATAATTATTAATTATTAAATATTAAATTATATATGATATAATTTAAAAGGCTAAGATTGTAATTTCCAATTTTGGGTTTGGAAACCCTTGGTTATAATTTAGAAGTTACAAATATTAAAAGGAATTAAATCTTTAATTTTGTAATTTTTTTGTCATGATGATGACATTCAGTACTTGGTATATGTTACAAAAATTAAGGACATTAATACCTTGCTTGGCTGAAAATTGCATGGTGGAATAAGTAAGGATTGGTTTTATTTTGAAACAAAATAACCTAAGTATAAAAGAAAAATTATTTTTTCTTTCGGTAGAGAATTCATTCTTGAACCCTAGCCCCTTTCATATACTTCTTCATCCTCTCAAAGTTGAGAAAAACAAAACTAAAGAAAAAGAAGAAAAACAATACAAAACATAAGTGTGATTTAATCTCTAAATAGTTTAGGGATTAATATTGTGAGTCTTGCCCACACAAGTTTCCGTTGGTAACGAGATATAGTTCGGAATACTTTGTGGTGTCGAACAAATAATCATATTCATCTTATTCTTGTTTGTACTCGGTAGTGAGGCTTTATTTTGCTCATAGCTGCCCATTTACTTGGTGAAACAGAACTCGGTTTGGTTTCATTTTAATCCAGTTTTTTTGGGGAACATTATGTGGTCTTTTAGGGCTGTGTTGGGGCTGTTTTCAAGTGAAAAATCAGAACTGAAACACAGCCACTGTCCGTGCATTTCAGGGGCTTTTCGGCAGTGCACTGTGCGAGTATCGGGTCCAAAACAGTCCAGTTTTTATCCGACTGTTCGGGGACTGTTCTGTTGGACATTATGACCCTAGCGTCACTATTTGCACATATCATTGTTTGTTGTAGCAAATTAACTATGTGACAAGGAAATTGCACTCTCATCATTTGTGATTAGATCACCATAGATATATAAATGAAGAGAGGTCCCTATGATTAGTACCTGGACTGAGAATGATATGAGACAGTATCAGTCCCCGAAGGTTTAATCATTAAATATCCCTAGCCGTAGTATTATCGAGACTGGACATCGATAATGCGGAATAGGCTAGTATTGCACTTGTGCGCGTTGTGAGGGCATAACAGCATAGTTCTCATATATATAAGTATTGGATACTTATGCAAGTGCGATAGGAGGTCGTGTTTCACCGATGGTACGGGAAACAGCTTCGCTCTGGATAGACCCCTCGGAATCCCATTGGTATTATGACTATGTGTCTATGGGAGGCCGAAATCGAGGTAGGTGTGTATAGTCTTAACCTGAGACTTGCATCGCTAATACTTACGATAATCGATAAACTTTGGTCTTGGTGGTAGGGGACTTTAACCGGTTCTGTGTACACCATTTCTGGGTTTATCAGAGAGTCGTAGAGTATTGGTGTGATGTCAAGATGGAAGTGTCACTTCAGTCATTTGGAGATGATGTCACGCAGGATACGGTACTAGTGCTCTTGAGTGTTGCGCAACCAATCGGGATATTGTGACCAGGTCATGTATATCCGATTATAGAGACTATGTTACCAGACATCCGACATGTGTTTCGGACGGGGCAGACACTTATCCAGCCCCAGCCCTAGCACGTGATTATCCGATACTGGGCCGATATACACAATACTACGGTATACTAACGCTTGATACAGATCTATATATTCCTGTAAGAATATTTCTGGAGAATTGGGTAGGCATGGCGCTTTGCTAGAAGCCAACCTTGTCTTGTAAATCGATATAAACGTAGTACGAGGTACTTACGTGTTCGGACAGTCCGACGATCGTATTTACTGCCAACATATCCGGAGATCTCATGGGTCGCTTCCTGAAGATTCAGCGATGATGTATAACTCGCACTTTGATTAATCTGGGATTAATTAGAAGAGAGAGATAGAATAAATCTGGGATTAATTCGATGAGAGAGAAAATTAATCTGGGATTATTACGGAGATATTTTTTATCTGGGATAAAATATTAATTAAAGAGAGAGAACGATTAATTGGGAATTAATCGATAAAATTAATATATTCGATATATTAATCGAAATTGGATTTCGACGCGGAATTAAATTTAGATTTTAATTCGGGCGAACGAATTAATTTAGAATTAATTCGTTAGCGACGTGAATAGTGAATTCGCTAGGCGTAATCACTTAATTACGACGCGACGGAAAATTCGTTAATTTGGAATTAGCGAACCCGAGCCCGAGAGTGATTGCGAGCGCGTACGCATTTCGAATTCGAACGCGGCACGCAAGTCACATCAAGCGTCGAATCGCTAGTCGCGTCAATTGTCAAATCAATTGTCACTTTGAGTGATGTGACTTGACAATATGTCACTTTTTAAAGTGAATAGATGTGATGTGACTTAAGGTAAAAGTTGAAATGATGGAAAGCATTATTGCTTTTTATTTTGACTTTAGAATTAAAAGATAAGATATATATATGTGTTTTATTTATTTTTACTTGGTAAATGAAATAAAATATATATATTGGACATCTTTTTTCTCTCTCTCACGGTACAGTACACACGACTTCTTCTCTCCCTCTCATTTTCCCTCTTCTTCTTCTCTTCTCCTCTCACGGCATGGTGCCGATTTCTTCTTAAATTTTTCTGGTTTCACCGAAATTTTGAGAAGCAAATAAAGGAGAGTAGTGCTAGCACACACATGGGTTGTATTATGGTGATAGGGAAACGAATTTGTGAGCATGGAAAAGCTTGAAGCTTGGAGCTTCAATGGAGTCCATGCATGGCCGAATCTTGGAGAGGAAGACAGCCCCAAAACCGAGCAGTCCAGCAGCACAAGGAGCTCCATTACCGCGAGTTTGAGAAGCTTGAAGGCTTGTGTTCTTCATTTCATCAAAACCCATCAATGTGAGTATGAATTCCGCCTTACTCCTTTGTGTATTCAACTCGTTTTTTATGCATTGTTTGTGATCTTGTGGACTTGATTAAACTCCAACATTGGTATCTAGAGCCATTGATGCATGAAAACCGAAATTAGGGTTCTTGAGTAATTTGGGGCTTTTTGATTTTGGCTTGATTCTGACAAATTGATTGTGTAAGAATGCTTATATATGATCTAATTTGAGATATATGTAATCAATTTGACAAAAAAATCATTGGATTGATTTTCCCCAATTTGCAAATTTTGGTAGAACTTTAATTGGGTAAACTCGATTTAGGCATGATTTGGTTGAATTGTTTGATGCATTATGCTTGAATGAGGTTGAATTGAAGTTGTGCATGATCAATTTCAAGAAAATTGGATTAGATCAATTTTCCCCAATTCTTAGGTTGAACATGAAACTTTAATTGGGTAAAATGTGTTTAAAGCTTGTTTTAATTGTTGGATGTTTAAGTATGCTTAGAACATGTTTAATTGAGATTGTGTGTGGTCAATTTCATGAAATTGGATTGGATTCATTTTTCCCCAAATTGGAGGCTTGGCCGAAAATTGGAAGAACCTAATGTCTTGGTAATTTTGTTTTGTTTGATCATTGGATGACTTAAAACAATTGGTTAATGTTGTTTTGAAGTTCAATTGGATTGAATTTTGATTTGAACATTTTTCCCTTTTAAGTGGCTTGGCCGATTTTAAAGAACATTGAATTCTTTGTGATTTTGTTGTTTTAATTCATTGGATGAATTGAATTGATTTGGGAAATTATGATTGTGGACTCAATTGGATTGAAACCGAATCGAATTGAAAAAACCCCTAATTGCCGAGACTTGAAAGCATGTTAATTGGGTTTGATTTTAATTGAATTGTGTTGGACACTATTTGGTTGTTAAAGTGCATGATTAATTAGGCTAATTGATATTTTAGAAATGTTAATTGGGTAATTGATTGTGTATTACACTTAGGTTAATTAATTGTGAAATTTGGAATTTTATAAGTTAATTAATTTGGGCTTGATTTTGGAAATTGGGCTTGTTGGGTTGTAATTGGGCTTTTGGGCTTTGTTGTAACAAAGTTGGGTTTAGGCAAAATTGGTTGGATCCAATTAGGCCCAAAACCGAATCCAAAAGGTCCAATTATGACTTAATGGACCTTAATTATTTAATTGGGCCTAATGGGCCAAAATTAATTTAAAGGCTTATGGGGTAACTCCCGGATTGGATTTTGGTTGTTCGGGTTGACCCGAGTTGACCAAAAGTCCACGCCTGTAGAAATTAATTAAAAGCCCATTGGACTTTAATTAAATAAAACATTAGATGTTAAATCGGGCTTTGAGACCCGTTGCGATTAAATTTGGAATTTAAGTCGTAAAGGTTCGTTAATAAAAGTGTAATATTTAATTTGGAATTAAATAATGAATTAGAATTAAATACGTATTAAATTGGATTTAATTATGTTATTTAATTTAATTCGTAGAATTGTACTTTGAGTACGTGTTTGCAATACGAGTTTGACTCGAACAAAAATCAAATCTTTGTTTGAACATTGGATGATCACTAATAATCAAGATTAATTAATTTGATTGATTGATTGATAACATGCTTGTATGAATACATGGTTGTGATGTTTGAATAATGTATATCGGATGGATATTAGTCGGGTTGGGCGATTTTGGAAATTGTAATAAATTTGATTTATTAAATTGGACCTGCGTGTCCAGCCTTATCTCTTATTTCTTTGTATTCTCTTCTCACCTATTCCCCTCCATGTAAAAGAGGTTTCTTTAGAAGTGTAGTGTAACGGGTAGAAGTAATACTAGTGCTACCGGGAGAGAGAAAGTGAGAGATTTGATCTAGGATCAATGTAAAATATCCATCCGCATATCATTATTATTTTATTTTCATACTCGCTTTATTATGTGTTTAGAATGCATGCTTAAGGGTGTATGATGATGAGACCTTAACAAAGATAATTAAATTGGTAGCCAATTTGCACGCGAAAATCCCTCAATTTATATTAAGCAAATATCCTTCCATTGAATGATTCTTGTTCAAGATCCGAAGTTGGCATTGGTTTTTATTGACCAAAGTCAAGACCTTTGTCAATCAAGGATGTACTTGAATCATGAGAGTTTTGTTGCATATCGGTGTCTTGTCCAAATCGTGATTTTTATTGACCAAAGTCAGATCACTTTTTGTCCAATGACATTGATTACGAAATTTTCCTCGTCAATGGTCTCGCTTAACTGGAATCATTAGGTTGTGTTTGGCCAAAGCCAAGGCCTAAATGATTCAGAGGATAGGGTTAGGAAAATGTATTGGATACATTGACATTATACATATGTTTCGGACTTGGATGTCCACCTAACCGGATCTAGGAATTGGATGAGATCCAATTGATCTGTGAGATCTACCTAGTTAAATAGCATACAGCTTTTTATTGGCCAAAGTCAGGGTTGTGTGTTATTTAACGGGATCCTAGCCCACTAGGAAACACGGTTTCCCGAGTACTCGACAGAGGGTTAGAGACTCGACGAAAAATAGTGGGAGGCAAGTATTGAATTTGCAACATTCGTTCGAATACTCGCTAAACACGCTCATTTTATTTTATTTCGTCATTAAATTAAATATTAGTTAGACTAATATTTAAATTGTTGTTTTAATGAACAGTTGGACTGTATTATACTTGATTATATATAATTGGATTATATTAATCAATATATTTGAATTAATTAATTTCAGTTTACAGTTGATTTTATAATTGGATTATAGTAATCAATGTAATTGAGGTTAATTAATTTGGATTATATTTGATTATATAGTTGGACTATTATAATCATTATAATATATATAGTACCACTAATCGTTGATTAAATAGTTGGACTATTGTAATCAAGATAAGAAATTGAAAAATTGGATATTTAAAATATAATCTGGGATTAAAAATATTTTAAATGATTTAATTTTCAAATTGGGAATAAATAATAGGTTACTTTATTTGATAAAATAACTTATTATACGTTACGCCCAAAATTAAGCAAATAGTAGAGCATAAAATCTTTGGAAGATATATGTGATGATGACTTTAATGCTTAATTTAATATACTTGTCATAAATCTAATTTTGGATTTAAGAAGTATTAAAAATTGCAATTTATAATTCTTGGAGAATTAATTGACTATTCATGTAAAGTCAAAGTTTGCAATTGGGCATGTAGCACGAGGTGCACATTCCTTTCAATATTCTAAAAACCCAAGGCTTGGCCTAAGGTTCCTAAAGTATTGAAAATGATAATTGACATATCCCAAAGTGACTACCATTTGGATATGGAAAACACGAAGGAATTAAAGAAAGGGCGAGGCTCTAACTTTAAAAATGTTTGTCTTAGTTATGTTCACAGCTAGTATTGAAATTAGATTTTAAATACTTAGTGTTGTACATAAAATATATGTATTGATATTCAGAATCTGCTTTGAGCAGGATACTGACTTCAAGCTGAGATTCCTCTGCGAATCGGAAACGGGACGAAAGTCGCTGTTTCGACCGTAGATACCTAAGTTTAGGAACTAACCTGGGGTATGTACTTGAATTAGGAGCTGTTATAATGTAACTAGTTTGACTAGAGACATTATCTCTTTATCAGTGTTTAATCCGTTGCGGATAAAACCTTTATATTATAAACACTGAGTGTTTTATTATATAAAGATGATACTGAGATAAATACATTAGATGTAAATAACATAATTTATATTTTGAATATAAATAAAAATCTCAAACATATAAATTGACAAATAAATAGCTCAAATTGATTTGATCAATAGAGACTTATTTATGGCATTGTTGTCTAGGACACAATTAAACGAGACATGTCAGTTAGACGGTGTGTCCGAACTAAAACCGAATTTTGTTGGACATGATAAGGTTTATCACAAGTCGCTCTCTGAGCTATCATTTCCTTCAAACAGGATATGTATTAACAGTGCAAAACTTATTTAGAATAAGGTTCCATGTAAATCTGTTTGACAGATATCGTATTGGATATGAACAGGAAAGAAACGAGGTTTCTCATTCCTGATAATTTGGGTATGCCAGGCATAAAGTTTGGATGATACCAAACTAAGAACCCAAATTGGATTAGTGCCAATATAGGTTATCCTAAGGGAAACCATAAGTATAGTACTTATAAATCTCACATGAGAACAATGTGATTGTTGCTCACCATGCGGTTTTCCTGAGAGGAATACCGATATGCAGTGGTCAGTGGGAGCATAGTGATACTCGATGAAAATCGGAGTAATACTATTCAAAGCACGAAGTCCTTAATGGAACACAAATAGTTCATCAATGATGAATCTATACCATTAATCTTCAAAAACACAAGAAACCGCGTAGATCAGAGAGAGTCAGAAAACAACCTGGGGTATGGGTTTCTGATCTCACCTCATAAAGATCTTAATCTTTTAAGGTACACCAACTGATTATGTATGAGGTAGTGATACAAGGTATCAACTCCCTATTATGGCAAAGTGCCATAAGTCCAAAATGGATTCCATGTTTAACAACTATTTTGGATACTAGTTGTTGTACCACGAGGCATTGTGCCTATGGTACATTAAACGTCTTCAAGGAAGACATACATGGTAGGCAACATACCAACGTACAAAGCTGGGCTTTTGACGGAAAGGTATCGTTATCAACATTGTGTTAATAACGGTTCAACCTTTTACCTGTTGCCATGGTAAATCCATTTTGAAGATGCTTGTTGATAACTGTATATTTCATTTGTGAAATATGTCAGTTATAAATCAAAATCGCTTTCCTGAAAAGGAAACCTTTTGGAGAATGTTTACAACATTCTGACGATTTTGTATAACCGACAAACAAGGTTTGCGGATTATTCAATCCATGTTTGGATTGAAGCAAGCATAGGGTTCTTGGAACTGACGTTTTGAAATAATCATAATAGTTTATGATTTGACTCAAAACGAAATAATTCTTGTGTATATAAGGAGGTTAGTGGGAGAGGGCACTGACAATGAAATTCCCATAAAACAATCGGTGAAAGCTTGGCTTTCATAAGAAATTCTCCGTAGAATTCTGGGGAGTAACAACCTTTATTCAAGGAATAAAGATCTACTGGGCTAGATTTGGAGTTGGTAACACTCTCTGAGAAATTGTACATTTAAAATGTACTTGTATTAGTGTCTCATGCGCTTCGAGCATATGGAGTCACGATCAGTTCAATCCAAGTGATAGTCACTAGATTGAAGTTGAGAACATCTGTTAGTATCTCAGAGAACTAAAGATGCTATCTTAAACTATGGAGAAGGAGAACTTGTAGTGACTGGGATCACTACTGCAAGTTTCCAAACAATTAAAATACTGCGGTACTGTAAAGTTTGAATAACAGGGACAGTGAGTTGGAAATCTTCCTAGCAAGATAACTGTTGCCGAATAAACAACAAATGCGGATTATTGCTGCAGCTGAGGCAGCAATAGAAGCCATTTGGATCGATAATAAATCTAATTAGATTAGATATAGTTCTGTTAGCAGCTGAGCTAGGCGTCAGCACAGGCTAAAGAATTAAGGTCTCATCGACGATCCAGATATATACTTCTATATCATCTGATTCGTTCGGATCATACATCGTGGCGATGTGATGATCGTGTAATCGCGTCAGACGATAATTAAGCAAATCCGCTGACGAAAACCTTTCCTCAGCAATTTGAGCGAACCGTACATAGTTCAGGTGTAGGACACTTGAGTGACTCGCTACGTGCCAAGTGGGAGATTGTTGGACATTATGACCCATAGCGTCACTATTTGCACATATCATTGTGTTGTTGTAGCAAATTAACTATGTGACAAGGAAATTGCACTCTCATCATTTGTGATTAGATCACCATAGATATATATGAAGAGAGGTCCCTATGATTAGTACCTGGACTGAGAATGATATGAGACAGTATCAGTCCCCGAAGGTTTAATCATTAAATATCCCTAGCCGTAGTATTATCGAGACTGGACATCGATAATGCGGAATAGGCTAGTATTGCACTTGTGCGCGTTGTGAGGGCATAACAGCATAGTTCTCATATATATAAGTATTGGATACTTATGCAAGTGCGATAGGAGGTCGTGTTTCACCGATGGTACGGGAAACAGCTTCGCTCTGGATAGACCCCTCGGAATCCCATTGGTATTATGACTATGTGTCTATGGGAGGCCGAAATCGAGGTAGGTGTGTATAGTCTTAACCTGAGACTTGCATCGCTAATACTTACGATAATCGATAAACTTTGGTCTTGGTGGTAGGGGACTTTAACCCGTTCTGTGTACACCATTTCTGGGTTTATCAGAGAGTCGTAGAGTATTGGGTGTGATGTCAAGATGGAAGTGTCACTTCAGTCATTTGGAGATGATGTCACGCAGGATACGGTACTAGTGCTCTTGAGTGTTGCGCAACCATCGGGATATTGTGACCAGGTCATGTATATCCGATTATAGAGACTATGTTACCAGACATCCGACATGTGTTTCGGACGGGGCATACACTTATCCAGCCCCAGCCCTAGCACGTGATTATCCGATACTGGGCCGATATACACAATACTACGGTATACTACGCTTGATACAGATCTATATATTCCTGTAAGAATATTTCTGGAGAATTGGGTAGGCATGGCGCTTTGCTAGAAGCCAACCTTGTCTTGTAATCGATATAAACGTAGTACGAGGTACTTACGTGTTCGGACAGTCCGACGATCATATTTACTGCCAACATATCCGGAGATCTCATGGGTCGCTTCCTGAAGATTCAGCGATGATGTATAACTCGCACTTTGATTAATCTGGGATTAATTAGAAGAGAGAGATAGAATTAATCTGGGATTAATTCGATGAGAGAGAAAATTAATCTGGGATTAATTACGGAGATATTTTATCTGGGATAAAATATTAATTAAAGAGAGAGAACGATTAATTTGGAATTAATCGATAAAATTAATATATTCGATATATTAATCGAAATTGGATTTCGACGCGGAATTAAAATTAGATTTTAATTCGGGCGAACGAATTAATTTAGAATTAATTCGTTAGCGACGTGAATAGTGAATTCGCTAGGCGTAATCACTTAATTACGACGCGACGGAAAATTCGTTAATTTGGAATTAGCGAACCCGAGCCCGAGAGTGATTGCGAGCGCGTACGCATTTCGAATTCGAACGCGGCACGCAAGTCACATCAAGCGTCGAATCGCTAGTCGCGTCAATTGTCAAATCAATTGTCACTTTGAGTGATGTGACTTGACAATATGTCACTTTTTAAAGTGAATAGATGTGATGTGACTTAAAGGTAAAAGTTGAAATGATGGAAAGCATTATTGCTTTTTATTTTTGACTTTAGAATTAAAAGATAAGATATATATATGTGTTTTATTTATTTTTACTTGGTAAATGAAATAAAATATATATATTGGACATCTTTTTTCTCTCTCTCACGGTACAGTACACGACTTCTTCTCTCCCTCTCATTTTCCCTCTTCTTCTTCTCTTCTCCTCTCACGGCATGGTGCCGATTTCTTCTTAAATTTTTCTGGTTTCACACCGAAATTTTGAGAAGCAAATAAAGGAGAGTAGTGCTAGCA
The DNA here is from genome assembly GCA_019454045.1 of Zanthoxylum bungeanum. NCBI lineage: Eukaryota > Viridiplantae > Streptophyta > Magnoliopsida > Sapindales > Rutaceae > Zanthoxylum > Zanthoxylum bungeanum. The sequence goes on from SKCR01015568.1 coordinate 45,696, forward strand.
CACACATGGGTTGTATTATGGTGATAGGGAAACGAATTTGTGAGCATGGAAAAGCTTGAAGCTTGGAGCTTCAATGGAGTCCATGCATGGCCGAATCTTGGAGAGGAAGACAGCCCCAAACCGAGCAGTCCAGCAGCACAAGGAGCTCCATTACCGCGAGTTTGAGAAGCTTGAAGGCTTGTGTTCTTCATTTCATCAAAACCCATCAATGTGAGTATGAATTCCGCCTTACTCCTTTGTGTATTCAACTCGTTTTTTATGCATTGTTTGTGATCTTGTGGACTTGATTAAACTCCAACATGTTCCGGGGCTGGAATTTTGTCTGAAACTGAAGCAAAATTTCAGTGGTGGTGGCAGTAACATTCGGCCACTCAGTGGGAAAGGAAGAAAAAAATTTCAAGTCCGATCCGCGTGCCTAAGCCACTTCCGCTGCGCAAGGAAAGCATTTCCTACAATTGGCATCGAGAGCGAGGTTGAAAAATGTTCTTAACCCTTCACTTTTTCATTTAATGTTTCTATTTTTTATATATTTATATGAGTTCTAAATATTGAGATGCATGTTTAGATGAGTAGGCACAAAATAATATTCATGTGATGAATGATTATTATTCTCATGGGATGGATGGATTTTGCATTGGTCGTAAATTTTTCCAGCTCTTATTTTTTACTTGGTTTTATTTTTGGGATGTAAGGCCATAAGGCCATAGTTTACTATTGTTGTAATTTTTATTTTCCATTGTAAAATTTGAATTATTGTAATTTGGAGCACTGAAGTCGCAAAAGGATCCAACACCACCTTGGAGTGTGATTTTGAAGACCAAGGGATGCCTTAGGTAATTTTTTACTAATTAGATTAGTATAGGAAAAATAAGAGCCTGGTCTATGCAAAATAATTATTATTTTTTGTTATATGTATGTTTAATTCCAATTATTTAAATAACATGTCATATAACTTAGGGTGCCTACTCTTGCATTTCACATGTCATAACATGCTTTAGATGTATTATCATTATAGACATGAAATAAGATTTTATGTGATTTAAAATTAGAATATGATATGCATGGAAAAATAATTAATTGGATTAATTGGTTTTATGGTTTAAAATTTGAATTCTAATATATTGGGTTTAATAAGTGCATAATAAATTCCATTGGTATATAGGATGGAAACCCGAAAATAAATTCCATAGCTGAATTTGAAAGGACGGTAATTGTAACGTCCCCGATCTGGGAGATGCTACCAGTAAGGAATAGGTCGTACTATCCCCCCGAGCCTCTGACTTTCTAATAATACTAAACTCATATGATGTATAAACTCACGCACGGGACCGTTGCCCCAACTTAAGTCATGAATGCATAATACTTTACAAACTTAATACTTAAACTCACTATACATTACTACTTTAGTAATGACCACTTATAACTCTTTGCATGCGTATTCTTTACTAAACGAACTACATGTTACATGACTCTCTCTGACATTATCTGAACTAAACTCTGACTTGACCTGGTGGACCAAACCCTCTAGTGACTGCCATCAGTATCCATCCTCTCGAGCTCGTCCTCCAGAAATACCTGTAAAATAGAGAAACTAGGAGTGATGGGTTAGACCATTTGTACGATCTATGTGAGTGGACGATTTAAAATAAAAACTGAAATACTATAATGAAAATGTTTGATTCTAAAACCAAGGTTATTTCAGAAAATAACTTTATATGAAAACCCTTTTGCTTATCTGAAAACTTTAAATTATTTTTAGAAAATCTCGTCTGGAGTCTCTTTTTTAAAAACTTATATTTTCTGAAATCTTCATTTGAAAGTCTGGTTCTGTAAACATATATCTGAAGGATATATTCTGAAAACTGTTTCTAAAATTTTATCCTTGAAAATTATTTTCTAAAAAAAAAATTGATATCTGAAAACTGATCTCCGTCTCTGAAAAACTTGACGTATGGGGGCGTTACGTATCCCCGTCCCCTCATACGTCTAACTAGAGCCAGAAGTGCAAATTCATGACTTTAGGGCGTTACGTATCACTGTCCCCCAAAGTATGCCACTCCTGTCCCTAAAACTAGTGGTCTTGGGGCGTTACGTATCACCGTCCCCAAAGCCACCAAACTAGAACTCGGGGTGCGGATCTATGCTACCCTCCAAGCTCTGAATCTAGGATCTAGGGACATCTGTCATCCCTAATCCTGAATTAGGATCTGGAGGCGTTACGTATCCCCATCCCCCAGTCCTCTACATGTGCACATGTGCTGTCCGTCAATTCTATATTTGAATCAAGTTACATACTGAGGTGTGTTTTTCCCTATGCCTCAAAAACATAAAATCATGCTTCTAAAATCATTACTTTCTAAATCATTTCTCAAAATATTTTTTAAACTCGGCTAACGCCCTAAAAGAGGAAAAGTAAGTCTGACGTTAAAAATAATAAAATGAAAATCAATTTAAGGAAAGAGTGTCCACTCACTAATTGGGAACTTGCTGGTGACGCCTTACGATAGTGGAGGAACCTCATCTCCCGGTGATAATCTAGAATTAGCAAAATTCGTTAGTATCAAGGTTGCGAATTTATATCATTACTTAACAAAATTTATTCATTATTCATGATAACTCATCTGCGCTATGTTACTAACATTTTAGGGTGGTCTAACAATTTTTACTACGCTCGTTCGAGGATCTCACAAGCTACTTCACAAAACTCCATATTCTGTCACCTTTCTAGAAATTTTAGTGCACCAACACTGACTTTGAAAATTCGGTGCGCTTAATCGTGGTTGAATATGGGGCTGAAATTTTGATAGAATACTCGCTTATGTGTCTATTGTATGTTGGCTTTTACGGATCGTGATTTTGATTCCTAGAACTCAAGTTATGGACTGAAGTTCAGGGGCTACGTAACTGGAAAAACTGGGCACAGGGGCAGCAGATAGCCCGACTTTAAAAAATCGGTCCGGTCTCATCTTAAGTCCAAAAATCCTAATTTTTGGATATTTTACTATCTTATGTGTCTAGTTTAAGTGAATTTTTAAGGATCTTAATTTTGTTTCCTAAAACTCGAGTTATAACCGATTATCTAGGCATTGTTCCGATTTTAATAGAATCAGATCCTAAAACAGGGCAGCCCACTTTCGTAATTTTCCATAAATTCATCCAATATCGAAAAATTCTGAAGTTGTAATAGGTTAATCCTTAATGAGTCTAGTTTCAGTAGAATCTTACAGTTTATCGATTAGAGACCTAAAACTCAAGTTATAAACAATGTATGGGCATCTGTCTAGATTGCACTGTAATTGAAATCACTGCATATTCTCACAAACTCATAGCTCTATTTAATCCACTTAATTTAGCCATAGTTCCCATGAATTTAAACACATCAATAACACAACTCCTTTCATCTTATCAATCCAACACAAACCATCATCAATTCACAAAGCATAATTTCCTCAACATATTCATTAACATATGAACCTCATTTTATGTTTACACTATCATACTACTCTCAAAACACATGCTAACAACCCATTTAAAGTCAATTTTGTTGGTGTTTGCTAAGGTCCCAAGATCATTAAACAAGCATGAAATAAGTGCGAATAAAAATCAACGAAGTTTTGGAATACTCACATCGATCGGTTGAGCGATGCTACGACAAACAAAACTTGATTCTGCTCACTGTCACAGCTCACGACAGTTTCTGTTTTGGTGTCTCCAATTTCAGCCATTGGTTGAGCTCTAAGCTTCGTCAAATGATTCCCGGCTCATGGGTGGACTTCCCTATCACCTTCGCATGTCTCTCGGAGTGTTAGTTCTTGATGATTTTGCCGTAAAATCATAACACTTGCTTCCCCCATGCTCGGTTTTGCCCAGCAAAAACAGAACAAGAAAATGCCCTCCATGGGCGTGAATGATGAAGAGAGAAGAGAGGAGAGAGTGTTGGAAAAATGTGTAAAAGTTAATTGCTTTCTAAAATCAATTCAACCATATACCAAAACATATAATAATAATATATGTCACTCAAGCTATCAAAAGCTTTTCAACAACTCCCATCAAGTCACATCTTTCAATCAAGTTGTCAAGTCACATCACTCAAAGTGACAAGTGATTTGACGCTTGATTTGAATTGCGTGCCGCACTCGAATTTTGAAATGCGAATGCGCTCGCAAACAATCCCAGGCTCGGGTTCGCTAATTCCAAATTAACGAATTTTCCGTTGCGTCGTAATTAAATGATTACGCCTAGCAAAATCACTATTCACGTCGTTAACGAATTAATTCTAAATTAATTCGTTCGCCCGAATTAAAATCTAATTTTAATTCCGCGTCGAAATACAATTTCGTTTAATATATCGAATATATTAATTAATCGATTAATTCCAAATTAATCGTTATCTCTCTTTAATTGATATTTTATCCCAGATAAAATATCTCCGCAATTAATCCCAGATTAATTTTCTCTCTCATCTAATTAATCCCAGATTAATAAAAGTGCGAGTCATACATCATCGTTGAATCTTCGGGAAACGACCCATGAGATCCCGGATATGTTGGCAGTAAATTCGGTCGTCGGACTATCCGAACACGTAAGTACCTAGTACTACGTTTATACCGATTTACAAGACAAGGTTGGCTTCTAGCAAAGCGCCATGCCTACCCAATTCTCCAGAAATATCCTTACATGAATAAAGGATCTATATCAGACGTAGTATAGGTAGTATTGCGTATATCGCTCTAGTATCGATGATCACGTGCTAAGTCTGGGGCTGAAATTGTGTCTGCCCCGTACGAAGCACATGTCAGATGTCTGGTAACTAGTCTCTATAATCGGATAAACATGACCTTGTCATTTTATCCCGATGACTGCAGTACTTAAGAGTACTAGTACCGTATCCTACGTGACCATCATCTCCATATGACTGGAGTGATACTTCCGTCTTGACATCACACCCAACACAATACGATTCTCAATATACCCAGCATAGGCGTACACAGAACCTGTTAAAGCCCTGGACGACCGCAACCAAAGTATATTGATTGTCGCAAGTATTAGCGGTTCAAGTCTCAGGTTAAGACCAAATACACCTACCCTGATTTCGGACTTCCATAGACACATAGTCTTACTACCAATGGAATTCCGAGAGGGTCTATCTAGAGTGAAGCTGTTTCCCGTACCATCGGTAAAACACAGCCTCCTATTACACTTGCATGAGTATCCTATACCCAAATTTATGAGAACTATGTCGTTATGCCCTCACAACGCGCACAAATGTAATACTAGTCTTTTACGTATTTATCGATGTCCAATCTCGATAATACTCCGACTAGGGATATTTAATGATTTATCCTTCGTGGACTGATACTGTCTCATATCATTCTCAATCCAAGAACAAATCATTAGGACCTCATATCATTTATATATCTTGGTGATCTAATCACAAATGATAAGAGAGCAATCTCTTTTGTCAAATAGTTAATTTGTATAACAACACCATGATCTGTACAAATAGTGACGCTATGGGTCATAATTGTCCAACAAACTCCCACTTGGCCTATAGCCAGTCACTCGAGTGTCTTACACCCGAACTATGTACGGTTGGCTCAAACTGCTGAGAAAAGACTTTCATCAGCGGATTTGCATGATTGTCATCTGATGTGATTTATACGATCATCATATCGCCACAATGTATGATCCGTACGAATCAGATGAATATCGAATATTTATCTAGATCGTTGATGAGACCATTAATTCTTTAGCCTGTGCTCAGGCCTAGCTGAGCTGCTAACAGAATTATATCTAATCTAATTAGATTTATTATCGACCCAGAAGGCTTCTATTGCTGCCTCAGCTGCAGCAATATTCCGCATTTGTTGTTTATTCGGTAACAGTATCTTGCTTGGAAGATTTCCAGCTCACTGTTTCGTTATTCAAAGTCGTTTTATCGGTTTAGGAAACTTGCAGTAGTGATCCCAGTTACTTCAAGTTCTCATTCTCCATAGATTAAGACAGCATCCTTAGTTCTCTAAGAAACTAAAGGATGTTCTTAATTTCAATCCAGTGACTATCACTTTGATTGGCCTGTTTATGAATCCATATGCTCAAAGCGTATGAGACACCAGGTCGCGTATATTTTTCTATGTACGAGTTCTCGGAGAGTTTTTCATGAAAGCTAAGCTTTCGCCAATAGTATTGTTTTTATGGGAATATCATTTCCAAGAAATGACATATATTATCATCATTTTTATAGGCCATTTACTGTCAGTGCGCTCCCACTAACCTCCATATATACACCAGAATCATTTCGTTTTAAATTAAATCATAAACTATTATGATTACATCAAAACGATAATTCCAAGAACCTAATGCTTGCTTCAATCCAAACATGGATCAAATAACCTGCAAACCTTGTTTGCTTGTTATGGTACGACAAAACCGACATGATGTTGTAAACATCCTCCAAAAGGTTTCCTTTTCAGGAAAGCAATTTTCCCGTAAAGCTGACATATTTCATAAATGAAACATGTAGCGTTAGCAAGCATTATCCAAATGGATTTACCGTGGCAACAGGTAAAAGGTTTCGTCGTAATCAACACAATGTTGATAACGATACATTTCCGCTAAAAGCCTAGCTTTATACGTTGGTATGTTGCCATCCATGTATGTCTTCTTTGAAGACTTATATTGTACCAATAGGCACAATGCCTTGCGGTACATCAACTAGTGTCAAAACTTGTTGATATACATGGAATCCATTTCGGACTCATGACACTTTGTCATAATGAGGGAGTCGATACCTTGTATCACTTCCTCATACGTAGTCAGTTGGTATTCCTTAATAAGATTGACATCTTATGAGGTGAGATCAGAAACCCATACCCCATGTTGTTTTCTGAATCTCTCCGACTTACGTGGTTCTTGTGTATTCGAAGATTACTGGTAATAGTTTCATCCTTGATGAACTATTTATATTCCATTAAGATTCGGTGCCTTGAACAGTATTACTCCGATTTTCATCGAGTTTTACTATCCTCCCACTTACCACTGCATATCGGTATTCCTATTAGGAAAACCGCTTGGCGAACAACAATTAAATTGTTCTCATGTGAGATGTATAAGTACTATACTTATGGTATCCCTAGGATAACCTACAATTGGCACTTATTCTATTTGGGTTTTAGTTTGGTATCATCCAATCATATGTCTAGCATACCCAAATGTACAGGAATGAGAAACCTGGTTTTTTCCTGTTCATATCTAATATGAAATCTTTCAAACAGATTTTTATGGAACCTTATTCTAAATAAGTTCTGCACTGTTAATGCTTATCCGTTGAAGGAAAGGATAGCTCAGAGCGACTCACGATTAACCTTATCATGTCCAACAAAATTCGGTTTATCCAGTTCGGACACACCGTCAAACTGACGTGTTCCGGGAGGAGTCATCATTTGAAAGAATACTTTACTCTATCAAGTATATTAGAAACATATTGCTTAAGTATTTTCCATTACGGTCTAACCGTGACGGTTTAATACTTTAGCCGATCTGTTTGTCTATTTCGTGTCGAAACTGTAAAAGTTTCCGATTTGTGTTTCTTCAAAAGAAACACATAACCATGACGCGATTGTAGGACACAGAACTTGGGCGACGCATGCTGTTCTAGACTCAGAGCCTAGTTGGGAGTACGGAGTAGCCCACGGGGGACTAAACTGGAGAAAAAAGGAGTCGCCATTCGGTGTGAACCGACAAATGATTTAAGGCCGCACTCACCCCTCGCAAGGGAAGACCTAAAACCGTTGGGTTCGGAATGGTCCCTTACTTATGTCGTTTGCAATGAATGGATTTGTGCAATATTAACCAAGTTTACTCAACATACATATTGGTCAAAATAGTCTAAATTCTTATAAAGCCTAAATCTAGGTTTGCATGCTTCAAAGATAAGCCAGGAAAGCGGTAAACATAACTCATGAATATTTAAATTAATACATGCGGAATAAACATATGGCCAATGAATTTGGCCGTTCTCAATGTTGGACCTCGCATACTCAGTTGAACGTATTCCATGTCAACTGAGCACGCCGTGTCCGGGACAACAAAATAAAATATAATAAAGGGTGCCCTCAGGTCTTACCTTTTAAGTCGCTTTTCGGGAGTACGTTTCACGGTGCCAGAAGGGTTATCGTTCCGCTATTTTCACTGGTCCACTGTTTCTGCTGTTTTCACTGGTCCACTGTTACCACTGTTTTCACTGGTCCACTATTTCCGCTGTTTTCTCGGGTTCGCTGTTTTCTCTGTTTTGTCTATTTTCACTCGGGGTTTTCGCCCACTGTTTTCTCTGATTCACTCACGGTTTCCACTCGCTGTTTTCTCTCCATTTTTCCTCTGTTTTCTTTGCTGTTCGGGGACGGTTTTGGTGGACAGTTTTCAGTCAGTTTCAGTTACTTTTATCACTGTTTCTTGGTGCAATTTTGCTGCCATTTCTGGTGCAATTTCGGTGGCTTGGAGGTGCAGTTTAGGGATGGTTTGTTTCATTGTGGTCGGTCAAAAGAGGCAATTTGTACGTGGCTTTGAATGGGGTGTGTTGGCTGATGTGAAGTGAGTGAGGGCTGCTCGGCAACGTGAGGGGTTCAAATGGAGGGGACTGTATGCTGTGAAACTGTGTTTTACGTGGGGTTGTTTGCGTGTGTGTTGCTGGCTGTGTCATTGTATGAAGAATGAGGGTAGCGTTGAGGGCTTATACGTGAGTTGGGGCTGACCTTTTACGTGTGCATGGTATTGTGGCTGAAGGGTTCTTGTTTGGTCGTGAGGTTTGGGGCAGTTTGGCGTGAGCTTGTGCGTTTATTGAATGAAAGCATGGGCTATTTCATGTGCGCATGGGGCAGCTGGTACATGAGGGTTTGGCTGGGCACAAAAAAGCTGGTTACGTGAAGGGTTGCTTTGTGTCCTTTGAGTACATTGGCGTGAGGATAAAGCTTAGGGGCTGAGTGGTCTCTGTTTGATGGGTGTGCAATTTATGCGTGTGAGATGTCTGTGCAGTTTGTGAGTGAAGGGGCAGTGAGGGTTCGTGTGTGTTAGGGACGTGCATGAATGCTTGCTGTGAAGGGTTACACGTGAGAAAAATTAGGGGCTGTATGGTGTGCGTACACATGAAGGTTGTGAGTTGGTCGATGTTTGTATTGCCGAGTAGTGGGGCAGTGTTTTCACGGGGCGTTAGGGTTATTGGCAACGTGTGGTGAGGGCTGCTGCCGAGAGGGGCTTCTTGTGTTTGTTTGAGAGTGAGAGGGCTACCGAGGGTTGAGAGTGATGATGAGCAGCGAGAAGGGGTGATGGTTCACATGGGCTGCATGGCCGAGAGAGGATGAGAGAGAGTGTGTGAGTCTTTAGGGTTTTATGTGTGCCTGGCCTCTGTATTGAGTTAGTGTGTGCGTGATGCAGTGAAGTGAGTGAGGGCTAGGTGGCAGTGTGTGCCATTTGTGCGTGGGCTGTGTGCTTGTCAGAGTGGCTTGAGTGCAAGGTGTCAAGTGAATGTGTTGCGTGAGTGGGAGCTGTGAGTGTGTGTTGAACGTGAAGAAGGATAATAGCGTGAAGGTTTACAGTGCGTAAGTGGTCGAGAGGGAGACTTAGCTAGGGTCTCATCATTTGTGTGCTTGTTGAAGTGTCGTGAGTGGAGTTAGTGAGTGTGTGCCGTGCAAGTGTCAATGTGGTGTGCTGGGCGTGAAGGGTAGCTATTAATCGTGAAACAAAGGCAGATTCTTGTACGTGTGAAGTGCTGCTTCAGGGGTTGAGTGGGGTTGTTTCAGGCGTGATCCAAGGGGACAAAATAAAGGAATTGTTGTTTGTGTTTCATTTTTTATTATTTGTGGAGGAAGGGTTCACGTGGAGGCAAGGAAATTTGTTCGTGTTTGTTTTGTTGAATTTTGTTATTGTTCACGTGGGTGGAGATTAGTTTTGTTTGTTTGTTTTTGTTTTGCTTTGGTTAGTGTGTGTGGTGAAAAAGGTGAAATGATTTGTTTATTAAATTTGGTTGAAGTGTGCGTGTGAGGGAGGTATTTGTGAGTGGTTTTGTTAAATTTGTTTAATGACGTGTGTTCGGGGCGAGAATAAATTTTGAAACAGAGGCTCAACGAGCAAACCCGATACTAAACGAACGAACAAAATCTGTCAAAATTCCAGTTCTTGATTATTTCATTCCGACGTCCGTTTCCCGCGACTTCCGCGACTTAAAAGGTGGTGCCTCCGTACGAGGCTCATCATCGAGCTAACATGCAAAAATGCAGTGCCTACAGTTGACCCCACTTTGATGGGAGTGTGTGACAATGATAATCCTATCAAAGTACGTGCAATGCATTTTTACTTACCTGGCTCACCCTGCCACATGATGTGCCTGCTGTGTTGAGTTGATGGTGCTAAGCCCCGTACCTAGGGAGTCGCGGTTGCATCTCCATACCTAGAGTGCCGCATTGATAATGCTAACCCCGTACCTAGGGTGTCGCAGTGACGTCTCCGTACCTAGAGAGCCACAGATGTCTGAATGCTAACCCCGTACCTAGGGTTGTCACAGTGACGCATCCGTACCTAGAGAGCCACATATGTCTGAATGCTAACCCCGTACCTAGGGTGTCGCAGTGACGCCTCCGTACCTAGAGAGCCACAGATGTCTGAATGCTAACCCCGTACCTAGGGTGTCGCAGTGACGTCTCCGTACCTAGAGAGCCACAGATGTCTGAATGCTAACCCCGTACCTAGGGTGTCGTAGTGACGCCTCCGTACCTAGAGAGCCACAGATGTCTGAATGCTAACCCCATACCTAGGGTGTCGCAGTGACGTCTTCGTACCTAGAGAGCCACAAATGTCTGAATGCTAACCCCGTATCTAGGGTGTCGCAGTGACGTCTCCGTACCTAGAGAGCCACAGATGTCTGAATGCTAACCCCGTACCTAGGGTGTCGCAGTGACACCTCCGTACCTAGAGAGCCAAATATGTCTGAATGGTAACCCCGTACCTAGGGTGTCGCAGTGACGCCTCCGTACCTAGAGAGCCACATATGTCTGAATGCTAACCTCGTACCTAGGGTGTCGCAGTGACGCCTTCGTACTTATAGAGCCACAGATGTCTGAATGCTAACCCCTTACCTAGGTTGTCGCTGTGACGCCTTCGTACCTAGAGATCCACAAATATCTGAATGCTAACCCCGTACCTAGGGTGTCGCAGTGACGCCTCCATACCTAGAGAGCCACAGAGTTGATCTGATTGTATCGTACCTGGCGCGCTAAACCTCATACCCAAGGTGTCGCTAAAATGTCTCCATACCCGGAGTGCCGTACCTGGCAAAACTGATCTGATATCTCCATACTCGGAGTGCCGTACATGACTGAACTGATCTGATATCTCCGTAACCGGAGTGCCGAACCTGGCAGAACTGACCTGATATCTCCATACCCGGAGTGCCGTACCTGGCTGAACTTATATGATATGTCCATACCCGGAGTGCCGTACCTGCCAAGCTAATCTGATGTCTTCATACCCGGAGTGCCGTACCTGGCAAGCTAAACCTCATACCCAAGGTGTCACTGAAATATCTCCATACCCGAAGTGCCGTACCTGGAAAAACTAATCTGATATCTCTATACCCGGAGTGCCGTACCTAGCAAGCTATCTGATGTCTACATACCAGGAGTGCCGTACCTGGCTGAACTGATATGATATCTCCATACCCGGAGTGCCGTACCTGGCTGAACTGATCTGATATCTCCATACCCAGAGGAGTACCGTACCTGGCTGAACTGATCTGATATCTCCAAAAACACAGAGTGCCGTACCAGGCTGAACTGATCTGATATCTCCATACCCGGAGTGTCGTACCTGGCTGAACTGATCTAATGTCTCCATACCCGGAGTGCCGTACCTGGCTGAACTGATCTGATATCTCCATACCTGGAGTGCCGTACCTGGCTGAACTGATCTGATATCTCCATACCCGGAGCGCCGTACCTGGCTGAACTGATCTGATATCTCCATACCCGGAGCGCCGTACCTGGCTGAACTGATCTGATATCTCCATACCCGGAGTGTTGTACCTGGCTGAACTGATCTGATATCTCCATACCCGGAGTGCCGTACCTGGCTGAACTGATTTGATATCTCCATGCTCGGAGTGTCGTACCTGGCTGAACTTATCTGATATCTCCATACCCGGAGTGCCGTACCTGGCTGAACTGATCTGATATCTCCATACCCGGAGTGCCGTACCTGGCTGAACTGATCTAATGTCTCCATACCCGACAAGACTGAAACTGATGTGGGCCTCACCCCCAGAATGCCATACCCGGTAAAGACTGATAATGATGTGGGCCTCGCCCCCAGAGTGTCATAATTGGCAAAGACTGATAATGATGTGGGCCTCGCCCCCAGAGTGCCATACCTGGCAAAGGCTGATAATGATGTGGGCCTCGCCCCCAGAGTGCCATACCCGGCAAAGACTGATAGTGATGTGGGCCTCAACCCGCAGAGTGCCATACCCGGAAAAGACTGATAGTGATATTGGCCTCAACCCGCAGAGTGCCATTCCCGGCAAAGACTGATAATGATGTGGGCCTCGCCCCCGGAGTGCCATACCCGGCAAAGACTGATAGTGATGTGGGCCTCAACCCGCAGAGTGCCATACCCGGCAAAGACTGATAGTGATGTAAATGATTTATTTCAACATATTATATTTCTCTCCTCGAGACAATCTTAATAGCTAAACATATTTTCGTCCTCAACTAACGCTTTGTGTCAAAACCAGAGAACCTTCAAAGTACTTGATACACTCAACTCTGATCGTCTGAATAAGTGATATGAACTAGACTCCTAGTGTGTGTGTGCTAAGGCTCTTTCGCAGCTTGTTCCTTAAGTCGGCCAACTCGATGATTTTGCTTTGGAGAATCGAACCAGTGGGTCTAACCAACCTGGATGTCTTAATCACATTCTTTGATTACTTCAGCATACTCAACATGATATGGTTTTCGTCTTTTTTCTTTTGTCTCTTTATTTTCCTTTTGAATTTTCTTTTTTTCTTTTCTTTTCTTTTTCTGACACACCTACCCTTTAAGGTAGCATTTCTCCTCATGGTGGTCCTAATACTCGCCCATGGGTAGCTTCACGCTTATCGGTTATAGGTGTTTTTTTTTTCAGAGACTTTTTTCTTTATTTCCAACCATATCATATATCATAGCATCAGTAAACCAGGGTGGATTTCCAGGTAAACAGTCATTCACCGATCCACAATCTCTTCAACTAGTCACCTCGCTAACCACTCAGGCTTCTACTGCTAGGATCCCATTATCAAGTGCTCACGGGTCTAGCTGAGATCAATCCATTCAGAATATCGGACGAGAGCACGTCTCGCACTTATCGTTTCTAGGGTTTCTCCCTACAGCATACAATGTCATCACCGGACATATGTCTAACTATCAAAAGACTTCTCTCACTCATTTTTTTTTTCATTTTTTTTTTGCAATTAAACTAGAGTACAAACTTTCAAATATGTCTCATGTCTGTAATACCTGGTTAGCAGGAAACATTACCGATTAAGATCTATGTCCAATTTACGCTTCTTGCCACGATCGCTATCTGTCCAGTCCAATTTAGAGAGAATGGGGTCGAGCTTCGGTTCAAAGGCTAGGATTTGGTCAATTAACTCTTCGGCCTTTATCGCAGTTAGGAAAATATCTTGAACAGATTTGGTGACGAACTCATGTTTTTTGGCTTCCGCGAGAAATACAAACAGAAAATCGAAGAAATGCTCAATGTTAAGTATCCCAATGGGCTTCCGATGAATGTTTAATTGCGCCCATGATGCTACCGTGAATATTTCTTCAAAGGTACCAAGTCCACCTGGTAACGCAATAAACGCATCCGTAGTATTGATCATTTCATGGAGTCGTTCAGACATACCTGACACAATGCGTTCGTCTCCATTTGTTGGTCCGATTAACTGTTCATCTGCCAAAGGTCTTGGGATGATTCCCAAAACATGACCGCCACCTTCCTGAACGGCTTTTGAAATGGTTCCCATCATTCCCAGATTTCCACCGCCATATACTAAGTGCATATTTTTCTCAGCCATGACTCGCCTCAATTCCTTAGCAGCATCCATGAATTCTGGTTTATTGCCAGTTTTGGATCCACAAAAAACACAAATTCGCTTGAATCGCTGCTGTGAAGTTGCTTCCATTTTCTCTCTCTTACTTGGATGTATATCTGGATGTGTTGAGGAGAGAAATGTTGAGCTGAATTTATAAAACCTGAAAATGGGTGAGTAATAATTGCACTAATATCTTCCACAGAATATTGTTAGCTAAACCACAAAAGAAGTCGTGAGAGGTCAAAAAGTCTCTGGATACTGTCTACGAAAATAAAAGAAAACAACAAAAGAAGTCGTGAAAGGTCAAAAAGTCTTGGATCCTGTAAACGAAAATAAAAGAAAATACCAAAAGAAATCATGAAAGGTCAAAAATTCTGGACCCTGTCTACGAAAATAAGAGAAAATAACAAAGGAAAAGCAATAATTAAGGCAACAGAATCGTGTACTCAAAACGCCACTCGCTTGGTATAAATTCATCATGATGCGTCTCAAGAATTCTTTCTTTACTCAGCCACCACTAATGAATTAGCTCCCATCTTTGTGATTGCCCAAACACCATTCCTTCCGTCTTAAAATGCTCCGTCTGTGCTTTTACCTACAAAAATAACACACAAAATTAAAAATTCTACAACATGTATACACAAAACATGAAAACAGAAATTACAACAAAGTGCATGGGTTGCCTCCCTGCTAGCGCTAAATTCATCGTCTTCAGCCAGACATGACCGAAATCCATCTGTCAAGGTGGCTTCAATGTCGTCCTCAGTGCTTGTGCCACCTTTTGATCTTTGCCACTTTCCCTTTTTCTTCTTTAAAACATGCGAATACAAAACAATAGAATAAAGACGTGTGCATGTAATGTATACGTATACATGTGTGGAGATACTCCTTGTTCTTGATGGGTGAGACCCTCATTGTGCTCCTTGGCGCCATGTGTTTCCTCCTGCTAGTTCTTCCCTTCTGTTTAAAACCTGCAAACATAGGACAAACACAAGAATTGCAAGTACGTTACGTGTATGCATGCATGGATATGTTTCCTATCCCGTTGGGTTAGGCCTTCCGCCAATTCCCTTGGTGATTGCTCGGTCTTCTCTTCCTCAGGCAAATTACAGCTTCAATCTGTCAACATTGATCGGCTCGGTGAACTCATTCCCTTCCAAGTCTGACAGTTTCACTGCTCCGTTTCCCAATTTCTGAATGGTTATCCTGTCTTTTCTGCTTGCTTCTTCCGAGGATTCCCCGATGGTCTTTCCATTTTGATTGTAAAACTTTCTGTTATCGACTATACCGGGTACGATCAAACTGGCCATAACATTAGTCAGAACTTGCAATATCTCATTAATTTTGATTACTTTAATCTCCAATTGATCCAGGCGGGATCTCTCGCTTGCTAACTTGCTCATGTTGACTGACGGTCTTTTGACGATTATCTCTGCTTTCCTAACCCAACGGGAATCTATGATGGCTTTTAAGACACAAAAGGGTTAACATGATGCGTGTATGCATGAAATGCGTGAGATGCGGAAAATAAATATATAAGTTGGCCTATCGTCATTTTAAAGCATTCAATCACATCATTGCGTGGTGCAAACTTGTCCCAGTTGAAAAGGCCCAACAAGTTTATACTTTTGCGATAACATGGCTAAACGACTTCAAATAATAAGAGGCCTAAACACAAAATGGCCCATCGGCATTTTAGAAGCTTTTGGCCCAATTGTCAAAGGACATGAACTTGTCCCAGTTTAAATGGCCCAACAAGTTCACATCTCTTGACAAAAAGATCCAACTGAATCCAAATAACGATAGCCCTAAACACAAGCATAAATAAATAATTTCTAAGGGTCATACAACTAAGGTTCACATGTAGGTTTCAGGAGTGTAAACAAAGGCTCTCATTGACGAAAGATTGTTCACGACTAGGACTCCCCACTCTACGGTTCAAACGACCAAGTGAACGCACCTTTTTTATACCTTACGGTACGTGCCAACAAGTTATGGTATGTGACTAACTGTCAAATGAATTTCTTATTGTAGATTCCCCAGAGGGAGGGTGGAGCGAACTCTCTTAAATACCCAAGCCTCTTAGGCTCTTATCGCCTTGGTGACAAGAATAAATAACAAGTCCTCCAAATTAGTCTATCACAATGAGCAATATGTGAATGAATATCTAGGTGCCTTCACAGCTTTTCCTTATAGAAAGGTAGTGAGTGAAGGAAGACACCAAACCATCACCTAACCAAAAAAAATGCCTTTGATTAAACTCCCTAAACCCACAGTAGACATGGTTAATTAAAGCACAATCACAAACATTAACAAGTGTTGGACAAAATGACCCTAGCGTCACTATTTGTACAGATCACGGTGTTGTTGTACAAATTAACTATGTGACAAGGAAATTGCACTCTCATCATTTGTGATTAGATCACCTTAGATATATAAATGAAGAGAGGTCCATATGATTAGTTCCTGGATTGAGATGATATGAGACAGTATCAGTCCACGAAGGATTAATCATTAAATATCCCTAGCCGGAGTATTATCGAGACAGGACATCGATAATGCGGAATAGGCTAGTATTGCACTTGTGCGCGTTGTGAGGGCACAACGGCATAGTTCTCATATATATAAGTATTGGATACTTATGCAAGTGCGATAGGAGGTCGTGTTTCACCGATGGTACGGGAAACAGCTTCGCTCTGGATAGACCCCTCGGAATCCCATTGGTATTATGACTATGTGTCTATGGGCGGCCGAAATCAGGGTAGGTGTGTATGGTCTTAACCTGAGACTTACATCGCTAATACTTACGATAATCGATAGACTTTGGTCTTGGTGGTACAGGGCTTTAAACGGTTCTGCGTACACCACTTCTGGGTTTATCAGAGAGTCGTAGTGTATTGGGTGTGATGTCAAGACGGAAATATCACTTCAGTCATATTGAAGATGATGTCACGCAGGATACGGTATTAGTGCTCTTAGTGTTGCGCATCCATCGGGATATTATGACTAGGTCATACATATCCGATTATAGAGACTAGTTACCAGACATCCGACATGTGCTTCGGACGGGGCAGACACTTATCCAGCCCCAGCCCTAGCAAGTGACTACGATACTGGGCCGATATACACAATACTACGGTATACTACGCTTGATACAGATCTATATATTCCTGTAAGAATATTTCTGGAGAATTGGGTAGGCATGGCGTTTTGCTAGAAGCCAACCTTGTCTTGTAAATCGGTATAAACGTAGTACGAGGTACTTACGTGTTCGGATAATCCGACGACCGTATTTACTGCCAACATATCCGGAGATCTCATGGGTCGCTTCCTGAAGATTCACCGATGATGTATAACTCGCACTTTAATCAATCTAGGATTAATTAGAAGAGAGAGAAAATTAATCTGGGATTAATTGCTGAGATATTTTATCTGGGATAAAATATTAATTAAAAGAGAGAGAACGATTAATTTGGAATTAATCGATAAAATAATATATTTGATATATTATTAGAAATTGGATTTCAACACGGAATTAAAATTAGATTTAATTCGGGCGAACGAATTAATTAGAATTAATTCGTTAGCGACGTGAATAGTGATTTCGCTAGGCGTAATCATTTAATTATGACGCGACCGAAAATTCGTTAATTTGGAATTAGCGAACCCGAGCCCGAGATTGATTCGCGAGCGCATTCGCATTTCGAATTCGAACGCGACACGCAAGTCACATCAAGCATCAAATCACTAGTCGCGTCAATTGTCAAATCACTTGTCACTTTGAGTGATGTGATATGATATGGTGTCACTTTATTAAAGTGAAGTAACTTGATGTAAAAGTAGAAGTGATGGGTGAAAAGTTGAAAGCTTTTGCTTTTTGCTTTTTGACTTTTTAATTAAATTTTTGTATATCCTTTTATTTTATATACTTGGTAAATAAAGAAAAATATAAAATGATATATAAAAAGCATCACTTCTCTCTCTTGTTTTGGTGATCACGGTTTTAGGCTTTTGGAGCCAAAAACCCTTGATCTTTCTCTCTTCTCCCTCTCACGGCTTCAAGCCGATTTCTTCACAAAATTTTCTGGTTTGACCGAAATTTTGAGAAGCAAATAAGAAGAGTAGTGCTAGCACACACATGGGTTATATTATGGTGATAGGGAAACGAATTTATGAGCATGGAAAAGCTTGAAGCTTGGAGCTTCCATGGAGTCATCCATGGCCGAATCTTGGAGAGACAAGAAGGACCAAAACCGAGCAGTCCAGCAGCACAAGGAGCTCCATTACCGCGAGTTTGGAGAAGCTTGAAGGCTTGTATTCTTCATTTCATCAGAACCCATCAATGTGAGTATGTATTCCGCCTTACTCCTTGGTTGTATTCAACTCGTTTTATGCATGATTTATGATTTTGGGACTTGATTGAAACTCAACAATGGTATCTGAGCTATTGGTTGCATAAAACGAATTAGGGTTCTTGAGCAAAATTTGGGCCTTTTGATTTAAGCATGATTTTATTAAATTGTTTGTTTAAGAATGCTTGTTTATGAATTAATTAGAGTTATATGTAATCAATTTGATGAAAAATTAATTGGATTGATTTTCCCCAATTTGCTTAATGTTGGCCAAAAC